>CM055270.1:89050-152054 GCA_029237695.1 Conchocele bisecta
AAACATATCAAAACTCACCATGAACCCCACTGGATCTTAATCAGAATGTTAATTCAGAATCCACGATGGCGTCTAAGTCGGCTGCAATCAATTGATTAAACACATGAAGGCGACTATACTGAACATATTCACACATAGTGTGGCAGCATATCACTGAACAATGTGTATATTAACCTTTCCAATAATTATGAGTCACTTAACTTATACAATATTGTCACGTATATATATGGGTTCATCAACATAATAATATTAGACACACACTGCTTGAAAGATGTACAGATGTATTTTGTACAGGATTGTAATAAAATAAATGAGGATAGTTAGAAAGAAATGAATATAAGTGAAGTGGAGAAGAGAGCATGATATAGACGAGTCATTAACATGTATTATGTATGATAGCATAATGTATATTGGATTACACCACAAATACATGTATCTACTAGAAACCACGTCATATAGTCAATTACTCATGCCCAACACATTACTTTGCAATATGAAAGATTGGTGTGTCTGTAACGCATGTCATAATTTTCACTATTGTTCACCGTCATATCTGTATACTAGTATACACTATGCATGTCAACTGCCAAAATGTCATCAGACCAAGTCTCACAATTGGATTGTATTTATTATACTGCTTAACTGTAGTTTCATAATTGGTTACAGCAGCTCCTGGACTACATTCTAATTTGTGTACGATCAATCATAGTACATTTAATAGCGATCTCATTTATATACTCAGTTCCTCTACCAGGCCCCAATGAGACAAATAACAACACGTCCACTTGACTGACGATTCCTCGGCACGGCCTCGCTAGTGCTAGTCATCTACTCGACTGCTTAAGTCGCCTACTGTGAACTGTCATCATCACGTAGAAACCTGTCCTCTGGGTGGGGAGTGCTACATCAACCTGAAAATGAAATTAAAGCCCCTCAGCCCAGCCATTTCACTACGCTACCTTTTAGCACACGAAATCCAGTTACAAACGACAAATTTCACGCCAATTCACTGAACTACTATACTATCTATGTATACACTTACCAACTTCAACTTCCACTTTAAATCACCAGTCATCTAATATCCAGCTAGTATCACACTGTAATATCTGCGTTTAACTATCACATATTGCGCACACACTAATACAATAAACAGTTCATTTCTACTCCACTGCCCAGTTCTAACTGACCACCCTGGCTATCCACAAAGTATTCACACGTTTTTGTTCCCTAAACCATTGTTCAGGATTAATCTGAGTACCTACATGTCCACACATCCCTGGAGCAATCATTTACCATACATACCTACTTGAAATGCCGGTCAATTCGTGACATACCTTCCTTCCTTCTCTTGATAAATATTTATATTTATCATCCAAAACATACGAATCGACACAACTCAGACATCTATTTGTTATCTACACACCTGCTCAACATGTCTGCCACTGTGTTCTTGCTCCCTTTCACATGTGATATTACATAATTGTACTCCTGTAGAATTAGACTTCATCGTAGAAGCTTTGGTTGTTTCCCTTCATTTGATTCAGCCACTGTAACGGGAAATGGTCTGTTTCAATCACAAACCTGGTTCCATACAAATACTCTCGCAGCTACAACACAGCCTTGACTATCGTGCTGTACGCCTGTTTCCTTGGTAGCAATTGTTAACTCGTGTACAATATTGGATGCCTTTCACCACTTACCTCTTGTAGCAACACTACTCCAATCCCCCGGTCACTGCTGTTTGTTTGCAGAATGAATGTTAGCTCAAAATTTGGATTGTACAATACCGGGTATGACGACAGTTTTTCCTTTATTGTCTCAAAAACAGACTGTTCCTTTTCTGTCCATACTACCTTGTTTGGGGACTATTTTGATGTAAGGTCAGTTAACGGTGCTTGCAATGTCAGCGAACTTTGGGATGAAACGGCAATAAAAGTATGTCAATCCTACAAACGATCTTACCTTCTTTTTCATACTTGGTATTGGTATGTCGTTGATTGCCTGTATCTTCTCATTTGTTGGCTTCACCTGTCCAATGCCCACTACATGTGCTAAAAACTCCATTTCCCGGAATCCAAAACTACACTTACTTGGTTTTGCAGTCAATCTGTGAATTTAGCCATATCTTCAAGTATTTTCTTCATCAATCGTACGAAGGAAGCTGCCGAATTTATCATTCCGAATGGCATTACTGTAAAGTGGTAGTGTCCGAATGGTGTAACAAATGCACGTTTGTCTTTTGCATGTTCACTTAACGGAATCTGCCAGTACCCTTTTGTGAGATCTATTTTAGTTATGTACTTGGCCTCACCTAATTTGTTAATTATTTCCTCAAGCTTTGGCATTGGTTGTGGGTCAAATATTGTTTGCTCATTCAATCCCCTATAGTCGACACATAACCTGATTGTTTTGTCATTTTTCGGCACTATAACTATTGGTGCTGCCCATGGGCTTTCTGAATGCTCTACAATACCAGCTTCCACCATGTTATCTATTTCCTTCTGGACCTGTGTTCTAAGGGCATATGGAATCACATACGGTTTCTTGTATATTGGCTTATCAGAATTTAGCACAACATCTTGCTGTGTCAAGTGAGTCTTACCTGGTACATATGTCAGTACGTCTGTGTATTTGCTACACAATTCCTCTAATTGTCGGTGACTACTTACATCCAACCCTTCGTTTATCTGTACATCATCTACACATTATGTTGGGGTGAGCAAATGATTTCCTATTGCTGTACATACCTCTTCACATTCCTCATTTGGTTCAGTCACATCTGTAATAATTTGAAGTACATCTACTATTTCATTTGCCATCTGATCCAAACTTTCCTTTTCGTACCATTTTTTCATCATGTTAATATGGAATGTCTTCTTTACCTTTCGTCCGAACTGTAATTTTTAATCCACATCGGTCACTTTGTCTATTACCTTATATGGCCTTTTTCATTGAGCCAGCAACTTATTTGTTGATGTCGGAAGTAACACCAGTACTTTATCTCCAACTACTAATGTCCTCTGTTTAGTGTTTTCCTGTCATAGTACAATTTCTGTTTCATCTTAGCCTTACCTTTGGAACTTCTCTCTTGCTTCTATCACATAACTAAAGACTGATACTGGTACCTCATCGTCCGGTGTCCTATCCCATGTATCTCCTAAAATTGACAGCGGCCCATGCACTGGCCAACTATACAAAAGCTCGAACGGTGAATACCCTGTTGATTCATTGGGGATGTAACGAATCGTAGCCGACTATTTTATTTATCATCCATTATTTGTAACACGGGTCACAAAGTACTAGTCTAGAGCACTATAATCGAATATTCTAGTACAGACGAACGAATAGGTATTAGTGTGTGAAATATCGCTCCCGTGGAATACACCGCTGGAGAGAATAGCGCTTTATCCGAAACCGTGCACGGACCACCAATATTGGATTTTGCACTGGTTATATCTGGGTGATTTACACTGTTTATGCAGACTGTTTATGTTTATGCAGACACTGTTTATGCCAAATGTTGGCACATAGTTTTTACATTGACAGGCAGACTACATGAGGAAAGTTATGCGTCAGGGTGGGCATATATATTTGATCTAGCACCATATACTATCAGTCGGACACTCAATTACATTCTTGTGACACATTGGATCGCAAGCTTTCACTGGGAATTGGTGAGTACATATGTTTTAGTTACTTTCTAATGCTGCCATTTAAGACTGAATCTTGCCAAGACCGGCAATTCTCGGCATTGTTATCGTATCCTCGATAATACTGCACTATTTCATTTACCCGAGGTATTTGGACCCGTTTCGACCAAATGCTTGATCAATAAAAGCCGTATGTCATGTATTCGCTGATGTAGATTATCTCCCTTAATCAAATCGTATTGAATCATTAATTCGTCGTGTTTACGTGTAAATGATAACGATTACAGGTCTGGCATGTGGGAGCATTCCGTGAGTATTGTAATGGCATATTATTCTCATGTGTTTTGTTGCATGTCACTCCGACTAATTGCATTAGCAATTTATTCTATTTGTAAACGAAGGGCGAACTCGATTGAAATGTTCACTAACATTAGCTATGCATTTTATATTACGATTCAGTCCAATATCAGTACAATACAGGAGAATATTGCCAATTTTAGCATGTAACAATTGTAACGTGAATTGTCTGGACGAATTTAATTTACTCTATGGGGGACACATGCAAACTCCTAACCCAGTCGTCTGTACATTCATTTTATTAAGTCATATGCGTTCACAGTGTATAGTAAATATTGTAAATGCTATTGCGACCAGGATAGACCAGATGAGACAGTTCTGCACTAAATGCACTGATTTATACGTCAGTAAGCTGCAATAAGGACATGATGTGAAGTATAATTTATTTCAATCACTGATGGTTTGGGTCAGCCTGTGGAATCCTACAGTCTGATTAGAGTATACAGTGTTTATCGTTAGTAATGTAATACTGTGAGTCTGCACAGGAAAATATTTGGCACAGTTGCTCTTTATTAAGTTAGCGCAGTTGGCCACGGGCAGTCTGATCAGGGTAAGGCCTGTCGCAATCAAATGTTTCTTTACTAATGGTAAATAACTGTGAATGATGTCTGAATTCACATGTACGACTGTGAAGATATATATCGTTGGGTACACTAGATATAGTATATCTTTGTGTACATTGCAATTTAGCACGTTTCATCATTGTAATATATGATGTTGTTTAGTATTGCCATGCAATCATAATATTGATTTCATGTGCACGACTGTGACTATTATTGAGACTATAACACGTTACATTCTGGTAACAACACCGTTGGTGTTTTGTAGTCCCAGCCAGTACACCAGCCAGGCAGTCAGCCAGCCAGTCAGAAACCAGCGACGGCATGTCCATCCTATGTGCATGCGTAGAACCAGTACGCAACACATATATAATTATTCTGCACAACACGACACCGTGTACCATCGGGGACTCTGCTCCGCGTAGACCAAGGGCGTATCGAGTGGGGCATCATTCCGGTGACGTCATTCCGTCCAAGGACGATGAATCTCTAAGGACGTTCGCCATGTGTTATTGGCCCCATCCGCCCAAGTAGGCTCTGTATCTTATAGTTACAAGTAACTTTACGATGTCATTAGAACGTCACTACCATCATGGCGGAAGCCGGAGTTAATTAACGGAACTCTAACATTGGATCTTGATCCTGATCATGATGACGTATACTGTTGAACTATACCTACCTGTTCCAGAATCGTGGAGGTGCTTTGTTTGTGCAAGTGCCTTTGGCGGTTGCTACTAGGGGACGTTGTCCGTACTGACATTACCATCCATTGTTTGTGCATTTCATTTATGTAAATACATCATCATTGTAAAAAATATACCTTTTTGTCTCTGTCCACAACGTGCTTGGTGTTCCATCCCTTCAGTAAACTAGCCCGGTGTCACCCTGGCGTGACAGGGGACCTCCATATACGCAAAGAGAACATATGGTATAAAACTATCCCATTCTGCCGTATTTTCCTGTGCATAACATCTCAACATTTTTTTCAATGTTCCGTTAAAGTTTTCCACCTAACCGTTTGCTTATGGATGGTATGGAGTACTACAGAGCTTGCGTATCTGCATAAGTGTATACAATTCTTTCATAAGACCTGATGATAAATTGCTTCCCATGTCAGTCAAAATTTCCTGTGGAATACCTACCCTCGAAAAGAACCAGATGAGTTCATTTGCAATAGTTTCTATGTCTATACTTTTAAATGGAATTGCTTTTGGATATTTTGTCGCATAGTCACAAATGACTAATATATATCTGTTTCCGGACTTTGTACGATTTAATGGGCCCACTAGGTCCATTGCTATACGTTTAAAGGGAACATCCATGGGAGGTATTGGCACCAGTCGTACCTTACCTACTCTTCCTTTTGCAACACTCAGTATCCTGTCTCTTGTCTTTTTATTACCTAAATGCCCCCCAAAAGGTTATGTGTGTGCTAGGTTCAATATTGAAGATCTGTATATCATGGGAACCATTATCTGCTTAATTGTTTCACCATTCTTCATTTTGAAGAACCTGTAGATCATCTCATTTTCAATCCTAAAGTATGGTTTGTCCTGCTCAATTTGTTCCTCAATCAACTGTTTTACCTTATTTAAACTCGGGTCACTCATTTGTTCTTTTATCAACTCCTCGGTCCCTCCGAATGCTTGTGTATTTGTACCCTGATCTTGCACATCAGGTTCTTTACCTTTCTCCTCCAGTATGTCTCTCTCCCTCTCTTTGTTCCTCGACTCTTCGTGTTCTCTATGTGCCTTTTGTGTACGTGTTTCAACTACATGTATACCCTCTTGAGTGCTTGACTCATCTAAGGCAAGATGTCCAACATTCCCAACTATGACATCTGCAAATGGACTTACCATCACTAAAGCAAATGTCCTTACCATTCACCTTACCTTTCACTAACCGTAGACCATTTTCTAACTCCTTTTCGACTACATTTTTCGCATCTGTAACTATCGGTACCTTTACCTTCTCTCCTGTAAATCTGTTCTTCTTTGGTGATGTCAAGAGTGCATTGGCATTGCTGTTACGCCAGTCACTTTTAACCTTTCTATCTGGACAATCGGGTAACACATGATCAGGGCTATTGCATTTGTAACATCTCCTTGTATCTGGGCGGTTAAACTTACCTGTATTCTCATAATTGTTCCTGTTGTATGCCAAAACTAGCGGAGGTATATACACATCTGACCCTGTACTACTCCCACTTTTTTTATCATATTATTTTCTCGTGACATAGTTCTTACCTTATTCGTCTGTTTGTGTGCCAATTGGTAGGCTTCAGCCTGTTCTATCAACACCTGCGAACTCAAGATGGCTACCAAGATTGCCAACAAAATAAGCAAAAGTTACATTTTCTTCACAACATATATGAACTGCCTTTTTAATTGCTTGTAGTTACGTTTACTAGTATTAAAGGTTCAATAACATTATATTTGAAATAATATGGCGTCCAAGATGGCCTCTAAAACTTGAAAACGTTGTTCATTACACATAACAGAAGGCCACAGCCCGCATGTTGAGCCCACCTAGGCTTTTTCTAGTCCGATATGTAAATGTTATTTTGTGGCCATGATCCAGAGAGCATCACAAGTCAACGTTCAACGTGTGTAACGATGTAACGATATTATTGTTAGCTAAATTTATTGATTGTGATGGCTTTGTTATTGACGAATTATGTACATATACTTTGTGAATGCTTGTCAATATATGTTACCTGTACGTTAATGAAGACAGCGCCCTCCGTGTTATCAAAGATAACATTTCCGAATGCATATTACATAATACATGCATTACACGTCACATACAGGAAACCTCAGTCGTAGTATATTTGCTCTTTTAATTATAATTTAATCATTATATGTAGTGATATATGTACTGTCTAAGTGTCTTAAATATTCCATTGTTACTTTCCATGGGCATGAATTTCGGATATATGAAATTCAAAATAGTAGCTCATGAGATTCGGTGAGGAACATAAGGCTACCCTTGATCAACATCAATGTAAATTTAAATAACCCATGTGATACAGTTTTGGGCCAGACAAGCATGATCACGTAATGGCACACTGGTCATTGATTGTGATGGGAACGTATATCAAGCTATACTATGTAATGGAAGTTCGGTCATACATTTAATTACATGGGTCATTTTTAATTGTTACGTGTCTTTCATGATAAGCATAATCATGACCGATTGTGGAAGTAAATATAATTCATCATATTTTGTTATTATAAGGTGATATATTCTATAGTTTCACAGCTCTCCTGGATGCAACTTGTAGAACACACAGTTCCAGAACGGAACATTAATTGAATAACTTCCACAGCAAGAAACAATATATAGCGTTTTTTTTCTTCATATCTTAATATACCTAGTAATATATCTTACGCTATGGTAGTCATCGTGGATAACATTTGAAGAACAATATGATTAAATAATTGAATGGTGGTTATAACATTATTAATTAACACATTGACATTTACGATATTGTACTAAAAAGTGACTTTATTCTGCACGTTCTGGTGGCCATATTGGAAGCCAATTTGGCAAGTAAGCATATCGTGTTACTTTTCTTATATGCGTGATAACGAAAATACTCACTATATAACACATACATGTATATATTAAATACTATTAAGAGCAAACTGTATACTTTTAATATGTTGAAACATCTTGGATGCGTCTTGGGTCATGTAAAATCGACAATTAATTAAAATTTACAAGGATCGCTGGGTGTTAGCAGCCATATTTGAATAATATACTTACTACTTGAGATGTACGCTGAATCACAGAACCCCATTGTAAGTTGTACTGGGTAAATCAGAGTTCAATGGAATTTACATTTAAGATACATACTAATTTGGCGGCCATATTGGCAAACATTCGAATAGCATATGGTTGTGTTAATAAAAGACATTGTGAACAACAAAATAAAGTCAAACTTGACGTCTATATATGGGACGCGCCATACGAAAACCGGGATTAATGACAACTTCGTGAAAAGTCGTAAACGACGTCGGAAAAACGACGATTCAAATTGTCTAACGTCGCCGTAAAAGTTTACATTTTGCCCTCGCATTTACGTTTATTGGTGTCAGTTAACATTAAGTGTGAACAGAAAACGGAAAATGATAACTTATTGAAACTTTCACTAATATGAGAAGCGATGCCTCTGTACACATATTATGACGTCATGACATATTATGACGCACTTGTGACGTCACTGAACGTGAATCCATGTTTGACGTTATGGCCATTGTGTCGTGACAAATATTATAACAAGGATACTTGCATGAGTTCCTTGCAGCATCAATGACTTACAAATGCTTGAGCCGCTGTACATTGTCGCCTAACTGTCGTTCTTTGACATTTTCATTCTTTTTCGTCGGTTGTCCTCATGAATTCAAAATGGCGAACGCATAATTTAACTGGCTACATATCAGCGAAGTCTTCACTTACACTGCACTTTGATCCCTAAATAATCTTAAATATGAACAACCTAGTGTATGTGAACGGTATTACCAGCTATTATCTTGGTAAATTTAGACTTTTGAACAATTACAGCCAGTACTTAGCGAATGATATGTCATTAAATGCCACTCATTTTATCATAAACGGAGGTAGACACGCAGCTATATATTGACATATATATCCGGGGTTTGTATTGAACTTGGAAAAACAAATGCATCAAAATCTCTCTAATAGATTCAGAATCAGTGATTTCAATGTAGTTTCTTGATTGTTTGTGCATAAGCAATACATAATGCACAAAACACACAGTGAGGTCGGTGGAGTTTTCGAAAAGTCCTGAAATTAATTGGAAATTTGATGGTCATAAACTAGCTTTTCGCACGATTGTCACTTTATTGCATAATAATGTACATGTATGTCTGAATCGGGCGATTTTCATCCCGATGATGGACTTTCTTCAGCATCAATATCTCGTGTTTTGTGTTAAAATACAAACTTTAATATAATCTCTTGGTTTTTCCGGCATATTCTCTTACACAGAGCTGGCAGTCGTTAAACTACGTCATTTCCGGTCATGATGTCAGACTTTTAAAATAGTTCGTCGTATACGAAATGTTAAATAATGTCGCTATTATTCCCCAACATTATTTCAGACAGCAGCAAACAACAGGGAAACGCCAACACTTCTCACTTTGCCTTATTTGAAAATTATTCATACAAAATTACATTACTTGGGCCGCAATCCAAAACATGACGTTACATTAGCAACTGCAACACGAGCTATGAACATTATTTTCATATTTTGTCTTGGCCTAATGTGAGACACTTGGACAGGCTACGGGATATCCAAATTCGGTTGACGTGCGATAAAACATGACAAATCTATAGGACTTGTCCGGGTATTTTATCAACACCCCTTGTATACGCCGTTGATAAAAACGTCGTAATTTCGACGTCATTGATAAAAAAAACGTCATATATGTTTTTACCACGCGTCATAAAAATACTTCTAAAATGAAAAAATAATTGGGATACATTGATAATTTTTGCGGCATATGGCTTTTAAAAGATGTACAATTCAGAATACGCAAAAAAGTAAAAACTGAAAATGTTGTCATTAAGCCCGGTTTTTTCACGGCGCGGCTCAATTATGTATTGCATTTCCAACCCATATTTGGACTTGTTCAAGCCGTTGTGAGAAATTATGTCGGAATTGGTGGCCATTTTTAACATCATTTTGTATTCTAAAACATAAAGTTTTAACTTGTATAGAACGTGATTTCATTCAAAATATGAGACAAAATAAAACGTGTATGTATTTCAAACTATTAACAGTCAAATACCAGGTAGTGTTGTATCTGGCATCCATTTAGGACGCCATCATGTATTATGGAAACTGCTCAAGGGTGACAGAGTGTCATCCATCGGATTCCAATTGTATAGGTCCTGTTGATGACAAATCACCAAACACCCATTGGAGATATCTCAAGTCCGGGTCAGATGAAAAATTATCCACTGGATGTGGGAATGATCGTGATCGAATCAGTGTCCCTGACTTTACTATACGTAGTTAGCTGTTTTCATATCTGTGTTGACTGGCAAAGTACCATGGAATCCCTGTTTGCGGATCCATACATATAAATAACCGACTGGAAGCTTTAATAATGTGTTAACATCGATACATTTCCTTTGTTCCGTTGTGATTTTCCCCAAAATAAGAAATTACAGTCGAGTTATATAGCAAATTATGGGAATAAGTCGCATTTTACTAGTTTGACTTTCCTATAGGGATACATCGTGACGTGGTCTACATTATGGAATGTATATATTGATTAAATACAATATTTGTTTTTATATTTTAATGATGTCAAATATATATAATAGTGCCATTACACCCATCCACAACAATGCACATATGGCTTTAATTCGGTCGTCAGAGCATGCGGCAAAGCATTCGCACAATGCTGCTTTCAGCCAAATTTAGATATAACAGCACCATAAGGATATATGTTTTGTGTTATAGACCATGATAAGCTGTACTGTATGTGTTTGTAACAGGCTATTAGCTTATCTGTCCCGTCATGAGCATGATTATTGTTAGACACAACACTATGCTCTCATGTCTCTCTATATGGGTGTGTCCTGGTGCGTCCCTCAGGACATGGGTGAATTCCCGTAAGATCTCTTTGACTTGGGCCTTTTGTTTCTTGCCTAAATCAGGCGACAGGTAAACTTTGCTCTCCGTATCGGACTCTAATCCCCTGGGACATAACATGTTTTCTTCGGCACTACACCCACTTGGACTAGGATCCCCCTCTACTGTGTCTTCTATCACGGCCGCATTTATTACAGTGAGTATTCCCTTCCCGGGTGCTCAGGCCTAGTCTCGTACCTCTTTAACATGTTTGCATGAAAGCTTTTCAACTTCCCTCCCATGTCAACTCTATAGTCCCACTCCATTAACTACCTCTGTTTATGGGGTATGGTCCCTTCCACCTAAGAAGCAATTTGGTGTTGTCTGTCGGTAGTAGTACAAGTACCTGATCTGCCACTGCATACTGCCTACTACGGGTCTTACGGTTGTAGTACTTTGCGTACTTTTTGGACGCACTCTTCAAGTTCTCATGCGCGATTTCGCACGTTTTCTCGAGCTGTTCGCGCAAGTCGAGGACGTACTGATACGTCGTTTTGACGTTGTCCTCTATGTCCTTCTCGGACCACAGATCTCTTATTATGCTCAAACGGTGAGAAAGCCAAACTTTCTTGAGGGACTTCGCGATACGCGAATAAGAGCGCGTTAATGTATTTGTCCCAATCTTTGGGACGTTCGCTTGCCATTCTACGAAGCATTTGCTTTAATGTACCATTGAACCGTTCCACGAGACCGTTACACTGTGGGTGGTACGGTGTCGTGGTTAACTGTCTCAGCGATAACAATCTACTAACTTCCTCCATGACTGCCGACGTAAATTGACTACCCCAATCGGTGAGCATCTCCTCGGGGATACCCAGTCTACTGAACATATCCACGAGAGCTTCCGCAACTCGTTCGGCCTCAATGCCTGGTAGTGGTACCGCTTCTGGGTACCTAGTTGCATAATCAACTAACGTTAGTATGTAACGATTCTTCCGATCGGTAGCTGGAAAAATTGGCCCTACAATGTCAACTGCGACTCGTTTGAACGGAGTGTCTATCAACGGCATAGTTCCTAACGGAACCTTGGTGATGTGTCCCTTTGACACAGTCTTTTGACATATCTCACAAGACCTACAAAACCGTGTAAAGACCCACTGCCCACGCCTGGCCAATAAAATTCTGATAACACTCGATCAGTTGTCTTCTTAACCCCTAAATGGCCCGCCATGATTGATTCATGTGCCACTTTCATCATGGTAGTCCTAAGTGTTTTTGGGACTACCAGCTGATGGTACATCCTACCTGACCCTATCGATTCGAAATTACGATACAACAAGTCTTTCCGGTATGCGAATTTCGATTTGTTTCCGTTCTTACTTGACCGTACCGTTCCGTCTTTTGCGTTATTTCGAACCGACGTCAATGTGACGTCATGTGCCTGCGCCTCTTTGAATTCATCGCGTGATACGTTCGCGATTGCGGTAGGGACTTTGAGGGTCTTATATGATTCGTCTCTGGCTGTCGTTTGTGACCTAGTTTCAACTGCGCACGATTTTGCGCCTCTAAAATCGGATATCACTGGTAATTCTGACCCGTCTACATTACCTATGGTAACATCATACATTGTATCTGTCATGCAAAGGGCTTCTACCCGACCTTTGAAAAAAGGTGTATCTAGATCTACCCGGGCGGTAGGAATTCCACTCATTTTGCTCCTATTTACCAGCATGCATGTTGAAACCTTGCTTAAAAACTGATCTGGTTGTACTAAACTTTCCCTGACGACCACCCCGGTACACCCAGTATCTCGCATTACTGTGACCTTTTTCCCATTTAATGTGCCCTCTGCTACGGGTAGCCTATCCATACCAAATGTACATCCGTTAATCAACTCCGGTTGTATCTCGCTACCAGAACATACAATAGTGGTGTCGGTATCAACCATACAGAAAGTTCCCTGGTTTTCCCCTGGTTGTTCCGTGTTTTGCAATCTACCTCTACCTCTGCCTCTAGTGTGCCTTCCACTTCTACCTCTATTTCTACCTCTGTACCGACCTCTCTGTTCTTTATCTGCAAAACTTACATGTTTCTCTTCCTCGACTGCTGCTGCTTTGTAAGCTGAGGACCGGTCTCGTTTAGGACAATCGTAGGACATGTGACCTTCTTTGCCACAATGGTAACATGTCCCGCGATGCCTATCGTAGCCGTTCCTGCTGGTACTTCTATCATAACTGCCTCTACTCGGGCTTCTATCATAACTACCCCCAATACTTGGGCTTCTATTTTGGTCTCTATTCTGATATCTGTCCCTATCTCGACTCCTATCTCTAGATCGATTATCTGCACTACTTACCTTGCGCCTCTGGTTATCTACTGACCTGTACTCAGTTCTGTTGCTAGTACTGTTCCTCTGAACTACATACTTGCTACCTCCTCTAGCTTCTGCAAAGTAATCTGCCTGGACCGCCATCTGATCTATCGAGTCAAATGTTTTCTCTTTGAGAAATAAGTAGAGCTCACGACTGCATATACTTAACATCTGATCTCTGATCATGTAGTCTAGTACTCCTTCATATGTTCTATTCACCTTACCTAACTCAAACCATCTATCTAAATAGTTCTTTGACCGACTGACATATTGCACAAATGATTCACTGTGATCAGGTTTGGTGTTTTTGAACATGCGTCTGAACCCATCTTCCGTTAGATCAAAACATTTCAACAATTGGGATTTCAACTTATCATAGTCAAGAGCATCATCAATAGGTAGTCTAGAATATACATCTAATGCCTTGCCCTTCAATAAAGCACTCAAGTGTAGTGACCACTTATCTCTCCCCCACCTTTGAATTGCTGCGTACCTCTCAAATCTAGCTAAGTAGCTATCCATGTTGTCATTATTCTGATCAAAATGTGGCAGCTTCGGACCGAATGCTCTGCCATAGTCCCTATCATGCCTATCTTCATCTACTACTCCACCCATTTCTGCTTTTGCCATTTCTACCTGATGCTTAGTGTCTAGTTCTCGCAATTTAAATTCTAAAGCTAACTGTGCTTCATTGGCATCTATCCTATCTTTCTCCATATGTCGCTCAACTGCTAACTTATCTTTCTCAAACCTGCCTAGCCTCTAGCCTTTCCTGTCTTTCTCTCTCCTGCTCTTCTTTTACAAAGGCCCTTAACTCTGAATCTGCTAGCCCTAAGCTTTTGCCTATGTCCATTAGCTCCTTAATGGACGACATTCTCACTCTCAACTCAACTCCGGATTATCGATTTCACGCTTTACCCGACGGTACACAAGGTCTCAAGCACTCAAATCACTTGGTGATTTGTTCGAGTCTCTTGCTTCACATCTATAAGGTTAAGGTAAATCAATCCGGTCTCTACTCCTAACGACGGTATAAGTTTCTCAATGCGGGTAAGTCAATCCGGTATATGTATGGTCTAATGTAATGGTATATTTACAATTCCCCCTCTATGGTACTGGACACAAATATTGGGGACTGGTTATAGACACCTGGCAGGATATAGTATTGTTCATACACAATCTAATAGTGGTAGTAATCTCGCCTCAGATGTAGAAATGTCTAGTGATAACCTAGAACACCCGCTGTGCCATCATCACAGGGAGGTACTGTTCAACAAATCGAAAGTTACAATGACCCTTACATCGACTATCTCACAAAATCGTCTCAACTCTACACTTCTGTACCTAGGTAATCAAATCATGTATGTGGTGATGTATTAGTGCCTAAGTGTTGGAGGGCATCTTACATTAACTCCCAAGGCAAACAAATACAAGATTGAATTTTGACGACGCTAGGGGTACAGCTATTCTAGCCTCCTTACTTCAACTGCTTTGAAGAAACTGATTATAAAAGAGGAAACAAACCCCACTTCTGACACCATTGTCAAGGTCATTACCAAGGTCAGGAATGATCGAGACAAATTGTCTCCCCTATTATCATATGAACCAAGTATACTTCAATTGTTATGACGTTATGGCCAATGTAGCTTGATCTGACGAACGAAAAATGGTAACAATGCAGTTGAAGTGTAAGGGATAGGCTAGAGTAGATAAGTATACGTAGTCACTTAATCACTTATAATGTACACTATATTACATGGGGAACACACAGGAATACATGATACATTGATATGCGAACATCACTGTACTGTGCATGATACTATTCAATTACAAGGTTGTAAGCCAATCGACTGTTATACTTTGACGCAACTTAAAAAGCTATAGACGAATAAACTCAGTATGTGGTATCTCAATGGTCCCGTAGTGGACAATAGTATGAATGCACAAGTACTTTGATGATCGCTAATCAAAGTTAAATAACATACAAGTACAACATGGCAGAACGAACATTGGATGACAAATGACAATCATCTGAGCTACCCCAGTGCTGGCGTATCTCAATAGATAGTGGTAATAACTGAGTATCAAGGTCCCAAGGTCTACCTCACCCGCAGTATGAGGTCTAGTCAACAATATGGCTATAATCCAACTTCAAGTGGATTAATCCATAAACAATATATGTAGTCTTACTACAATCCTTTAGCCATGATATGCCATGATAGGAGTATTACCATACACTATCAAAGTATACATGTGTATTGCCTATGCAATATATTTCCAAAGTATGAATGTCAAAATCAAAGCCGGATGTGGTTACATCACATGATAGTCAATAACGATAATGTTCCGGAAGCTGATACCGGAAGTAAAGTTTCACAGGTAGTATTATTTCCAGAAATGGTGGACCAGATGTAAAGTTCCTATGGTATCACTCGACTGTAGCAACCCGGATGTGGTGGACCGGATGCAAAGTATCCATGGTGAATCAATGGGTTGTAATACCGGAAGTGGTAGACCGGATGTAAAGTTCTGATATAATACAAATGGCGATTATCACGTTGGCTAAGACGCCGGGAAAAGTTTCACTTAGGTGACATTCAACTCGGTGGTAGTATAATGATATGATATGGGTGTATGGCGTTTCACTTCACTAATCTGTGAATCTAATGGCTGTGACTGTCTGCTGAACGCGATGTAGCTATCACACATTGCTCTATACAGGCCTGTACCCGGAGCTGCTACACACACTGCGCCAGACAGACGTACGGACACTCGGACGACCTGATACTCTGCACTGACTGGGGTCTGCCCTCAAAGAGTGGACCAAAACGTCCAATGTTGCTCGCTGGAGCGATCTCAAGAGGCTACAAAAATGAAATGAGTCTCCAATTACTGGACGAATACGCACATACAGACACAACGGACTAAAACGGCAATCGAACAACGGCAAATCACAGCTGAAATAAAATGTTGTAGGTACATACCAAAATCCTCCGTGTCACTGGTGAATACAGTACTATCCTTCTGTTACCAGAAAATATGTGTCCCACCAACACATAGCAAGACATCGCTTATATACGCACCAGTGAAACCACGCACGGAATAATGAATATGCCTACCCCTCGTTCGACATCTCACATAAATATTACAAAACCATGGCTTTTGCCATTTCACCCGTGGGTTATATTTGGCATAAATATATGTTCCCACGCCATAAATTCAACCAAACTAGTGTACAGCCCTCGCGGAATAAATACCATCCAACATGGTATATCCCACAGTACCCTAAATCTGCACACTATAGACCCCGATATCATAATCCGAAATCTACTCGACTGGTCTCGACAATGCGAAGGTCGCTTTTTGGCCCCGCCAAACCCTTCCATATTGGTCCTACGGGCTGTACACTCAAATGAGAGTGTAGCACATACTAAACTCAAATATAGTGGTCATTTACGGAAATATCACGACACAAAGCATCACCAGTATGGGATCTGATATATCCGTGTTGGCCAGTACCAGGCTATGCTGAAACACTAACCCGTAGCATACATAACAGTATGGTATGGTCTGCGCTATATACTGGCTTCACCTACAGAAGGTCCCTTATCTGGTGAACAACTGACACACGGACAAACTCGGCTGGCACGGATAGTGGACATCCGTAATACTAAAAGGGGTCTTTTCCCTAGCGAAACCAGCACACGCAGTCAACGAGTTCTCTACCACACACATGCATAGTCTGTGGCAAATATGGCGTGACATCAGTAAAACATTGCTCCTAAAATGGACGTGTATTTAAATCCGCAAAAAGGACACGCATAAACGTATTTCCACCAATACAACATAAGCCCCGTTATTACACGCACATTGTACATGGCATATGTACATGCTAAATCACAGGTATGTAAAAATCACAGGTGTGTGAAATCACAGGTATGTGGAATCACAGGTATGTGAAATCAATAGTACGCACAACAATACAACACAGTACCACACATCACAAATATACAATTATACGGAATCCAGAATGTACAAGAATGCACGTGTCACGCGACATCCAGATTCCAAATATTGAAGCAATATGTGAAGTAATATTAAAGTTACAGGCTACGCTCGTTTACTCAAAGTCGCTTACGTCGAAATCACCGGTTACGTCGAATTACTAGCACGGTCCCGTTTAAAATCCTATGATTTTCCATATAGCTAAGTTCGGTTAAGTCAAATTTCGATAACTCAAATTTTCCGTTTATTCGAAGGTATATTTAGGTCCCGAAAACGTAAATCTTCTGTATTTCACACTCGTTAAGTCGAAATGTCAATTTGCGGAGGTAAGTAGAAATTTGTCACCTGCAGTTTACCTGATCAAAGTCGGGTATTCAGACTAGTTAAAGGTGTTTGCGTTGACACTGAGTAAACAGGACTCCCGAAATGACCGTCGGTGATCATTAAGTGGTGAGCAATAAATGGCAACTATTTTATGGACCGATTTGTTAGTAACGTGCACCTTTCCCGCATACATAACAGACAATCAGACATGACAAGTTTTTTACGTGAAGTGGACGTCGCAGATGGGGATCAATTGTGATATTATTCTAACTGTATTTACTGTGTACATGTATGTGACGTTTTGTGTTTAATTTAAAACTGTAATTACATACAGTGCAACAATCGAAACTGGTGTGGATTCAGATTATACAGTATAGGGACGAAACAGTGAATGGGCGATTTTTATGTTCTAAACATTATTAGTTTGTACAATCAGTCTGGTCAGAAATAATCATTTATAATAGTGTTACAAATCAGTATTTCTTGTTGCTTTGTGTTGTTTCCGTGTATAATTTATAAAAATAATTCATAAAATATTATGTTCTTGTTATTATTTATTTCATTGGTGTAACTGAATATGTACATATCGCTACATGCGCATGTCACGTGTGCCACATCCGGGTTATCTATTAATTACACACAGACATGCATATGTGTATTTGTAAACAAACTGAAAGTGTTTAAATATGATTTGTCTTAGAAACAGCATTTAACATGTATCCATGTACATTTAATTGCTAAAATAAATCATATTTACTACTCAAGGCTACATCAGCAAGTAATCATTTTGTTCTAACTGTCAATAAAATAGTTTGTTGTCCGACAGGTTGCGTACTACGGATACGTCAAACTACGGTTAACTCGAAGTATTTTTTCCCTTCGAATTCGAGTAAGTGAGTGTGGCCTGTATATCATGATGAAGAAACTTGTACAAACATTTTGACGCAAACAATGGCTAAGTGTTTCTGCAAACACCGCAAACATGTGAAGGTAACAAAGATCAAGGTCACATTAATAGTGGCATTAGTGTGTTCCAAATGCTCACATATATCAAGAGTCCGAATATTGAAGCGATCCGCCAAGTAATATTAAAGTTATACCATGCTGACGAAGCTTGTACAAATTAGTGACGCACTAAATAACTGACTAAGAGTTTTCCCGCCAACAAAAATATGGAAGGTAAAAAAAGTTAAAAGGTCAATGTAAATGGCGGAAACGACGTGTGTTCCAAAATAGTCCACATGGTATCAAGTTTCCAAATAGTTAAGCAGGCCATCAAGTAATGTTCAATGTTTATACCGATGATGAAGAAACTTGGATATAACCTTTTTGACGGCAACAAATTTCGCTAAGGTGTTTTCCCACGAAAATGGGGAGAATTAATGTGTGCCAAAATGTTCACATGTATCAAGGGTCCGAATATTGAAGCAAATATGTGAAGTAATATTAAAGTGATGAACGAAACTTGTACAAACAGTTTTCCACGCTCAAAACAACTGACTAAGTGTTTCCGTAAAAAAATGTGAAGGTGAAAAAGTTTCAAGTTCATTGTTAATGGCGGCATAAGTGTGTTTCCAAATTTAGCACATGTTATCAAGTGTTCCAATAAATTTTGAAGAAATCCAGTCAATAATATGAAAAGTTATTTTAACCATGATGACGAAGCTTGTACCAAACTTTTTGACATTTCGGACGACGACGACGGATAAAAAAGCGGCGACTTAAAGCTGAATGCGAAAAAAAAATGGCTAATTGTTTCCAACACTCATGTGGAGTCACCGTACTAGTTTAATAGGGGCTTGAGTGTGTTCCAAATGCCTCCACAATGTAGCAAGTGTCCAAATTAGTTGGAAGGCAATCCATCAAGTAACATTTCAAGTTTGGTACGATGATGAAGTCAACTGTTGTACAAAGAGTTTTGAGCAAACAAAAAAACCGCTACGTGTTTCCGCAAAAAGGTCCAAAAATGAAAAAATGTAAAGGTCCATGCCTAATGGCGGTAGGGTATGAGGGTGTTGCCGAATGCTCACATGGTATCAAAGTGTACAAATATTGAGGGCAATACCGTCCAAGTAATATTAAAGTTATATCATTCATGAAGAACAAACTTTGCACAATCTTTTTGACAACACCAAAAAAAGGGGCCTAAGTTTTTCCTAAACTAAAAGGAAAAGTTGGCCTGTCGGCACACCGAATTGCCCGCCCCCCTGGCCAGCCAATGAAAACGAGGCATATTTGATTACAAGCCATTTTAACCACCCGAGTACGGACGGACGCCGGTAACACTATAAATGCCCCACTCACCATTCGGTTGCGGGGGCATAAAAAGGTTGAAGGTTCAAGGTCGAAGTACTGGGAGGGTGGCGGAGGGTGTAGGGCCATGTTCATAATGTATCATGTGTATAAATATTTAAGCGGATTGGCAAAAGTATTGAAAAGGGTAGTTATTGCAAGATTGGATTAAACGTTGCACTTTCGGCTTTTTTACTCTTTTCATTTTTTAAGTTTTAGAAACGTTTTTTTTTAACACGTAGATTTGTTCCCCCAAGTGCTAAGTAAACATTTAAAGTAGAAAAGGTGAACGGTCAAAGGTCAAGGTCGAAGTACTGGGTGGAGGAGTGTGTAGGGCATGTTCATAATGTATCATGTGTATAAATATTTAAGCGTAATTGGCAAACTGTATTAAGAAAGTTATTGTATGGCTTTGAGAAACGTGCACGTAGTATTTGTCCCCCAACCGTGCCAAGGCAAACCATTTAAAGTGGAAAAGGTCAAGGCCAAATGGTCAAGGGTCGAAGGAACTGTGGGGTGGGGGGAGTGGTGGTAAAGGGATTGTTTCATATGGCATGACGTTGTATTATAATTGGACATAATAATAAGTGAAGCCATGTTAGAAGTTACTAAAGAACATAATATCCGGGAACGTTTACGGGACGGGATTGGACGTTACCGGAGCGGGACGGGACCTTACGGCACCACGGACCCGTAGGGACGTTACGTACTGGACGGTACGCTGGTAATCACTATATGCCCCCGTACCTTTGCGGTATAAAGCGGGGGCATAACAAAAATGTGAAGGTAAAATGGTGAAGGTCATGATTAATGGCGGCAAATGATCAAATAAATATTGAAGCAATCCGTTAAAAAAATTAAAAAACGTACAAACGATTTGAGCAAACAAAATAGCTAAGTGGTGAAGGTAACTAGATAGTATGTTTTATTAGTAAAACATGGTTATGCCACCGTGGTATAAACTGGGACTGTAACTGGAGGAATTCTTACAAACTTTTCCGACGTAAATGTACCGGAACCTCAAGAAATCAACGCTAGATTCACCCCCTAGCTATCGAATGGAGGGTGGGGGTGGGGCATAAAAAAGGTTAAAGGTCAAGGTTAATTGCGGCATGAGTGTTGTTTCCAAATGCTCACCCATATATCAAGTACCAATGAATGAAGAAGATTTGTACAAACTTTTATTTTTGACATGTTTGTTGATGCAAGACCGACGACGATTGACGACGCGGGACGGACGACGGAAAAAACTAAAGCAGGTGCGACAAAAATGACTCGAATACAAAGGTTAAACCAGAAACACGAATGCGGAATAAGAACGACGGACGACGCCGATGGTGCCGGATTGGTGACAAAATAGCTGTCTTCATTTTATTTCGAAAGCAGACGAGCTAAATTAAAAAAAATTAACTTACTTTTTAAGACAAAATTGGGATGGGTGGTGGGTAGGAGGGTTAATTTGAAGAGTTTTTGACCAGTGTATCTCCGGACCAGATTCCACAATCTATGGTGAGAAAAACCAGCCTTGCCTGATGCATTTCAACAGAAACAGTTATTATCTGCATCAGAACCACCATTTGAACAAAAGTCTTAGTGGAGAAACCACCATTTGAACAAGTTCTAGTCCGAGAACCACCAGTTTGAAACCGTATAGTCGAGACCACCAGTTGAACGTTCAGTGAGAAGGACCACAAGTTGTTTGAACCGCCTAGTTGAAGACCACCATTTGATAACCGGTCTAGTCGAGACCACCAGTTTGAACCCTTCTAGTCGAGCCACCCCAAGTTGAACTGTCCTTAGTCGAGACGATACCACCAGTTGAACCGTCCTTTGTCGAAACGAGAACCACCAGTTGAACCGTCTAGTCGAGACGAGACCACCAGTTGAACCGTCTAGTCGAGACGAGACCACCAGTTGAACCGTCCAGTCGAGACCACCAGTTGAACCGTCTAGTCGAGACCACCAGTTGAACCGTCTAGGTCGAGACCACCAGTTGAACCGCCTAGTCAAGACCACCATTTGAACAGTCTAGTCGAGACCACCAGTTGAACCGTCTAGTCGAGACCACCAGTTGAACCATCTAGTCTTGACCACCAGTTGAACCGTCTAGTCGAGACCACCAATTGAACCGTCTAGTCGAGACCACCAGTTGAACCGTCTAGTCGAGACCACCAGTTGAGCTGTCTAGTGGAGACAAGAAGAGACCACCAGTTGAACCGTCTAGTCGAGACCACCAGTTGAACCGTCTAGTCCGAGACCACAAGTTGAACCGTCTAGTTGAGACCACCATTTGAACCGTCGAGTCCGGAGGACCACCAGTTTTGAACAATTTAGGTCGAGACCACAAGTTGGAACCACCAGATTGAACCGTCTAGTCGTGAACCCCCACCAGGTTTGAACCATTCGAGTCCGAGACCACCTAAGTTTGAACCGCCTAGTCAAGACCACCATGTTTGAACAGTCTAAGGTCGAGAACCTACCCACCAGTTGTAACCGTCTAGTCGAGAACCAACCTAGTTAGAACCCGTCTAGTCGAGACCACAGTTGAACCGCCTAGTTGAGACCACCATTTGACAAACCCGTCTAGTCGAGACCACCCCAGTTTGAACCATCTTAGTCGAGACCACAAGTTGGAACTGTCTTAGTCGAGACGAGACCACCAGTGTTTGAAACCCGTCTTGTCGAGACGAGGACCACCAGTTTGCAACCGTCTAGTCGAGAACGGAGACAACCAGTTTGAACCGTCTTAGTCGGAGACGAGACCACCAGTTGAACTCCGTCCAGTCGAGACCACCAGTTGAACCGTCCTAACTCGTGACCACCCAGTTGAACCGACTAGTCGAGACCACCATTGAACCACCTAGTCCAAGACGCACCAATTTAAGAACAGTCTTAGTCGAGACCACTAGATTTGTAACCGTCTTTATCCGAGACCACCAGTTGGAAACCGTCTAGTCTAGGAACCACCAGTTGAACCGTCTAGTCGAGGACCACCCAATTTGAACCGTCCTAGTCGAGAACCACCAGTTTGAACCAGTCTTAGTCGGGGGACCACCACCGTTAGAGCTGTCTAGTGGAGACAAAGAAGAGACCAGCCCCCCCCCATCCCCATTGAAACCGTCTAGTTCGAGAACCACCAGTATTGAGCTGTCTAGTGGAGACAATGAAAGACCACCACGGTTGAACCGTCTTTTAGTCGAGAACCACCTGTTGCAACCGTTACTAAGTCGAGAACCACCAGTTGAACCGTCTAGTCGGAGAGAAACCACAATGTTGAAGACCGTCTAAGTTGAGACCACCATTTTGGAATCCGTCTTAGTCGAGACCAAAAAAACCAGTTTGAACCATTTAGTCGAGATCCACAAGTTGAACACCAGTTTGAAACCGTCTCAGTCGGGAACCACCAGTTGAACCATCTAGACGAGACCAACCAGTTGAACCGCCTAGTCAAACCACCACATTTAAACAGTTCTAGTCGAGACCACCAGTTGAACCGTCTAGTTCGAGACCACAGTTTGAAAACCGTCTAGTCTGAGACCACCAGTTGAACCGATAGTCAAAGACCACCATTTGAACAGTCTAGTCAGAGTACCACCAGTTGAACCGTCTTAGTCGAGACCAACCAGTTGAACCGTCTAGTCGAGACCACCAGTTGAATCCGCCTAGTCTACGACAACCATTAAACAAAAGTCTAGTCGAGACCACCAGTTGAACCGTCTTAGTCAGACACCACCAAGTTGAACAGTCCTAGTTCTGCGACCACCAGTTGAAACCGTCTAGTCGAGGACCACCAGTTGAAACCATCTAGTCGAGGACCACCCAGTTGAACCAAATCCTTAGTCGAGACACCAGTTGAACCATCTAGTCGAGACCACCCCCAAGTTTTGAACCATCTTAGTCGAGACCAACCAGTTGAACATATAGTCGAGACCACCATTTGAAACCGTCTTAGTTTTAGACCACCAAGTTGAAGCCGTCTTAGTAGAGACCACCAGTGAAGCTGGTCTAGTCGAGGACCCACCAGTTTTGTAACCGTATAGATCGCGACCACCAGTTTGTTGAAACCCGTTCTAGTCGAGACCACCCAGTTTGAAACCGTTCCTAGTCGCCGAACCACCCCAGGTTGAACCGTCTTAGTCGAGGACCACCCGAGGGTTGAACCGTCTAGTCGAGACCATCCAGTTTGAACCGCCCTAGTCAAGACCCACCATTTTGAACAAGTCTAGTCGAGACCTACCAGTTGAAAACCGTCTAGTCGAGGACACCAAGTTTGAACCATACTAGTCTTGACCACCCAGTTGAACCGTTCTAGTCGAGACCACCAATTGAACCGTCTAGTCGATACCACCAGTTTGAATCCGTCTCATCGAAGACCACCAATTTGAGCTGTCACTAGTGGAGACAAGAAGAGACCACCAGTTTGAACCGTCTAGTCGAGACCACCAGTTGAACCGTCTTAGTCGAGACCGACCCCAGTTGAACCGTTCTAGTCGGAGAACCACCCAAGTTGAACCGTCTAGTTGAGACCACCCATTTGAACCGTCTAGTCAGGAACCACCATTTGAAACCATTTTAGTCGAGACCACAAGTTGGAACACCAGTTGAACCGTCCTTTTAGTCGAGACCACCATTTGAACCATCTAGTCGAGAACCATCCAGTTGAAATCCGCCTCAGTCAAGGATCCCACCATTTAATTTAAACAGTCTAGTCGAGACCACCCGAGTTGAACCGTTCTAGTCCGAGAACCACCCCCAGTTGAACCGTTCCTAGTTCGGAGACCACAGTTGAACCGCCCTAGTCAAGAACCCACCATTTGAACAAGTCTTAAGGTCGAGACCCCACGTTTGAACCGTCTAGTCGAGACCACCAGTTTGAACCGTCTAGTCCGAGACCCACAAGTTGAACGCCCCTAGTTGAGACCACCATTTGAAACCGTTTCTAGTCGAGACCACCAGTTGGACAACCATCTAGTCCGAGACCACAAAAGTTGAACTGACCCTAAGACGAGACGAGACCACCCCAGTTGAACCGTCTTAGGTTGAGACGAGGAACCACCAGTTGAAACCGTCTAGTCGAGTACGAGACCACCAGATTTGAACCGTCTAGGTCCGAGACGAGACCCACAGTTTGAACCGTCCAGTCGAGACCACCAGTTGAACCGTCCTAGTCGGGAGGACCACCAGTTTGAACCGCCTTTAGTTCGAGGAACCACCAGTTGAAACCACCTAGGTCAGAAACCACCATTTGAAAATCACGTCTAGTCGAGGACCACCAGTTATGGAACCGTCTAGTCGAGCAACCAACCAGTTTTGAACCGGTCTTTAGTCTTTGACCACCAGTGTTGAAACCGTCTTAGTCCGAGACCACCAATTGAACCGTTCAGTCGAGACCACCCAAAGGTTGAAACCGTCCTAGTTCGAGACACGCCAGTTGAGCTGTTCTAGTGGAGACAAGAGAAGAAAGGACCACCCATATGAACCGTCTAGTCGAGACCACCAGTTTGAGCTGTCTAAGTGGAGGACAAGAAAGACCACCACCCCGTTGAAACCGACCTTAGTCGAGAACCACCAGTTGAACCGTCTAGTCGAGAACCACCAGTTGAAACCGTTCTAGTCGAGACCACCAAAGTTGAAACCGTCTAGTTTGAGACCCACCATTTGAAACCGTGCTAAGTCGAGACCACCCAGGTTGAACCATTTAGTCGAGACCAACAAGTTGGAACACCAGTTGAAACCGTACGATCGAGACCACCAGTTGAACCATCCTAGTAGACCACCAGTTGAATCCGCCTAGTCAAACGACCACCATTTAAAACAGTCCCTAGTCGAGACCCACCAGTTTGAACCGACCTAGTCGAGAACCACCAGTTTGAACAAACCGTCTAGTCGAGGACCACCAGTTGAACCGCCTTAAGTCAAGACCACCATTTGAACAGTCTAGTCGAGACCCACCAGTTGAACCGTCTTAGTCAGGAGAACCACCAGTTAGAACCGTTACTTCGAGACCACCAGTTGACACCGCCTAGTCAAGACCACCATTTAAACAAAAGGTCTTACGTCGAGACCACCCAGTTGAACCGTCTAGTACGACACCAACCAGGTTTGAACCTGTATAGTCGCGTACCACCAGGTTGAAACCGTCTTAAGTCGAGACCACCAGTTGTAACCATCTAGTCGAGACCCAACCAACTTTGAACGCCATCTAGTCGAGACCACCAGTTGAACCATCTAGTCGGAGGGAACCACCAGTTGTTTGAACCAATCTAGTCGAGACCATCCAGTTGAAACCGTCTAGTTAGAGACCCACCAGTTGAACCGTCTAGTAGGAGACCACCAAGCTTGAGCTAGGCTGTTATAGTCGAGAGCCACCAGTTGAACCGTCTAGTCGCGACCACCAGTTAGAACCATCTAGTCGAGGTCCACCACCAGTTGAACCGTCTAGTCGAAGCCACCATTGAAACCGTCGAGTCGCGGACACCCCCAGTTGGTTTGAAACCATCCTAGGTCGGAGACCACCAGTTTGAGCTGTCTAGTCGAAGCCCACCAAGTTAGAACCGTCCTAGTCGGCGACCACAGTTTAGGAACCGTCTAGTCGAGAACCACCAGTTGAACCGTCCTTAGTCGAAGACCACCAGGTTGAACCGTACTAGTCGCGACAACCCACCAGTTGAACCGTCCTAGTCAGGACCACCGAGTTTGAACCGTCTTTAGTCGCGACCACCAGTTGAAACCGTCCTAGTCGTGAACCACCAGTTTGAAACCGTCTATTGAGGACCCAACAGTTGAAAAAACCGTCTAATCGAGACCCGTAGTCACCGTAGTAAATAACCATAATTAGGATGGAAAAATGAAAATTTCTTTTTCAATTTATGATTATTTTTTTACTGTCCAGAAACATACTTTTAAAAAAAAATATCCACCAATTTCACACCTGTCCGAAATTTAGAGACACGAACAAAAATAAAGATTTTTGTGATAATGAAAGGGTTCCGAATCGAAAATTTTAGGGTTGTTCCTAAAACATAGGGTCAGTAACGGTAATTAGTCGAAACAATCGCTACTATGAAAATAGTTTATCGTAGGTTATAATGATTCACTAGGCAGCTAATTCCAATGGGTCGCATTGTAATGTGCAGGTTTCCTCGGCAACTGTCGACAACATCATGTACAAGGACAATGGACTGGTACCAGATGCCGTTGAGTAATATTGCTATAACCCCGTCTAGTCGGGTATTGTTTTCGGGTATTTTTTTTCCTAATTCATTATTTTGCTTACTATTAATGTGTTATGAAAACGGCCTGCAAATGTAGTAATTTGTTCGTAGAACATTGCGGCGTGTTACATCTGCAGTAGCTTATCAACATTTATCCTTTGTGACAAAATACGGACGTACGGGTCAGATTTGAGAGCTTGGGATACCTTATATTATTTTTGTCGCCATGTTGTCTTTCTTGAGGGTCACACTTACACTCCGACGGATAATATGTAGTTATGCAGTCAATTGATAAAAACAGATGATTTGATACTAAATTTCGGTGCAACAAGGCAAGTTTATTAAACCATTTCAAATTAACCAATTTAA
This sequence comes from Conchocele bisecta, assembly GCA_029237695.1. Lineage (NCBI taxonomy): Eukaryota > Metazoa > Mollusca > Bivalvia > Lucinida > Thyasiridae > Conchocele > Conchocele bisecta. The sequence goes on from CM055270.1 coordinate 116,800, forward strand.
TGTTTAAGACTTCACAAAACCACCCGAACCTCACAGTGTCTTTGTGTTTATTATTTAATTGCCATTACACACAAACTAATCTAAGGAAACCCTGCATTAAAAATCACTGGATTCTGAATTTATTAGAATTAATTTTAAAGCATTTGTTTTGCCAACCAAATTCTATACAAACCAAGGGATAAACAATGTAGAATGTCATAATAACAGCAGTTATTTTACCTCCGTTTATGATAAAATAAGAGAGGCACCCGGTATAACTAAATGGGCAATATCAAATTTGCCAAGTACTGACTAGAAATTGGTCGAAACGTCTCAATTTTACCATGATTATAGATGGACAAGATTTAAGATTATTTAGCAATCAAAGTGCAGCGTAAGCGATGACATCACTGAGATGTGGCCAATTAAATTATGCGTTCACCACCATTTTAAATTCATAAGGACAAACAACGAAGCAGAGTGACAATGCCAAAGAACAAAAGTTAGGTGACAATGTACAGGGCCTCAAACATGGCTAAGTCATTTATGTTGCGAGTAACTCATGTTGTATCCTTAGTAAAATATTTTTTCGCGACACCATGGCCATAACGTCAAACATGGTTTCTCTTTCAATAACGTCATAAGTACGTGACGTCACGACGCCATAATATGTGCACTGACGTACAAGTCATCACGGAACATATTGGTGAAAGTTTCAATAATTTATCACTTTCCGTTTTCTACTCCCACTCAATTTAACTTACACCCGCAAACGTAAATGTGATGGCAAAATGTGAAATTTTACGGCGACGTTAGACAATTTGAATCGTCGTTTTTCTGACGTCGTTTGTCGCTTTTCACAACGTTGTCTTTAAGCCCGGTTTTCGCATGGTGCGGCCCATATATATATTATACTCTGAAAATGTTCTCAACTTTTGACGCAATTTACGGAAAATATTGTAAATTTTGTAAACGTATTTCATGAAATTAATCAGATGTCCGAAGGTACAAAATCACATGGCGTGTCTCAAATGTGGTTAAACATTTCCAAGTGATTTCAGTTACGACTTCACATTTTGGAAATTGACTCCGAAATCTAGCGAGATGTAACTAAGAAAACACGTTAGATTTTGAAAATCGGTCCACAAATAAAAATTAATACTCTAAAAAAAATCTATTTTTAGCCCCCATGTTAACTGAAATCCCATGTTAGATTACCTGGTGGTGCGTGGATCCTTACAGCTGCTGTCCGAGTGGTTTGAGTTGTCCACCTCGCTCTCCGTGGTGCTGGTGTTGGAAAACGATCGCGCACACACATTCCGCGATGTATAAATGTAGGTCAAGGTCAAATATAGATCAGGGGTTGTTGATGTTGATCACTAGGAGATGAAGTTGTCCAAGTATGGTGGCTGTAGGGCCAGTTGTATTCCATATAGAAGGTTGACTAAAAACCTTAACCAAAATGAATTAAGTAAGTAATTGAAGAGGAAAGGTAGGTCAAGGTCAAATATAGATCAGGGCTTATTGATGTACATACCTATGAGAAAAGGTTGTCGAAGTATGGTGTCTGGATGCACAATAGTATTCAATGTACAAGCTTGAAAAAAACCTTAACCAAGGTTGACTAAAAACCTTAACCAAGGGGAATTAAGTAATTAATTCAAGAGGAAATTTAGGTCAAGGTCAAATATAGATGAGGGGTTTATTGAGTGCATCACTAGGAGATGAAGTTGTCCAAGTAGGTGGGTGTAGGGCCAGTAGTATTGCATATACAAGCTTGACTAAAAACCTTAACCAAGGTTGACTAAAAACCTTAACCAAGGGGAATTAGCCAAGTAATTCAAGAGGAAATGTAGGTCAATGTCAAATATAGATCAGGGGTTATTGATGTACATCACTAGGAGATGAAGTTGTCCAAGTATGGTGGGTGTAGGGCCAGTAGTATTGCATATACAAGCTTGACTAAAAACCTTATATATATATTATACTCTGAAAATGTTCTCAACTTTTGACGCAATTTACGGAAAATATTGTAAATTTTGTAAACGTATTTCATGAAATTAATCAGATGTCCGAAGGTACAAAATCACATGGCGTGTCTCAAATGTGGTTAAACATTTCCAAGTGATTTCAGTTACGACTTCACATTTTGGAAATTGACTCCGAAATCTAGCGAGATGTAACTAAGAAAACAAGTTAGATTTTGAAAATCGGTCCACAAATAAAAAATAATACTCTAAAAAAAATCTATTTTTAGCCCCCATGTTAACTGAAATCCCATGTTAGATTACCTGGTGGTGCGTGGATCCTTACAGCTGCTGTCCGAGTGGTTTGAGTTGTCCACCTCGCTCTCCGTGGTGCTGGTGTTGGAAAACGATCGCGCACACACATTCCGCGACGAGCCTGTCTGGCAAATATAAAACACTTTTTATTATATACCTACCCATGAAATACATAGTTATACGATGTAAATAAAAGTCATATGTTCTCATCGATGAAATAAACAACTTCCGGTGGAAATACGACTACTTCCGCTATCTATACTCATAACGCGCACCTGAAAGAAAACAGCACAAATAGGCTGCAAATACACATTCATTACCGTATACAGTCTAAACAAGAGCTGTAGGAGAACAGCATAGCTCGACTACGAGGGTTGTCGATGTACACATAGCTTGACAAAGAAGGTGGCTGCGGCCTGCATAAAAACCTTAACCAAGGTTGACTAAAAACATTAACCAAGGGAAATTAAGTAAGTAATTCGCGGTTAAATGTAGGTCAATGTCTGATATAGGTCAGGGGTTATTGATGTACATCACTAGGAGATAAAGTTTTCCAAGTATGGTTGCTCTAGGCCCAGGAGTATTCCATATACAAGCTTGAGTAAAAACCGTAACCAAGGGGAGATAACTAAGTAATCAAAGGATAAAAGTAGGTCAAGGTCAAATATAGGTCAGGGATTATTGATGTCCATCACTAGGAGATGAAGTTGTCCAAGTATGGTTGATGTAGGCCCAGAAGTATTCCATATACAAGCTTGACTATAAACATTAAGCAAGTAATTCAAGGTTAAATGTAGGTGAAGGTAAAATAAAGGTCAGGGGTTATTGATGTACATCCCTATGAGAAAAAGTTATCCAAGTATGGTGTCTGTATGCACAATAGTATTCCATCTACAAGCTTGACTAAAAACCGTAACCAAGGTTGAGTAAAAACCTTAACCAAGGGGAATTAAGTAAGTAATTTAAGGTTAAATGTAGGTGAAGGTCAAATATAGGTCAGGTTGTTGATGTACATCACTAGGAGATGAAGTTGTCCAAGTATGGTTGGTGTAGGGCCATGAGTATTCCATCTACAAGCTTGAGTAAAAACCTTAACCAAAGAGAATTAAGTAAGTAATTCAAGAGGAAATGTAGGTCAAGGTCAAATATAGATCAGGGGTTATTGATGTACATCACTATGAGAAAAGGTTGTCCAAGTATGGTGTCTGTATGCACAATAGTATTCCATGTACAAGCTTGAGTAAAAAGCTTAACCAAGGTCGAGTAAAAACCTTAACCAAGGGGAATTAAGTAAGTAATTCAAGGTTAAATGTAGGTCAAGGTCAAATATAGATCAGGGGTTGTTGATGTTCATCACTAGGAGATGAAGTTGTCCAAGTATGGTGGCTGTAGGGCCAGTAGTATTCCATATAGAAGGTTGACTAAAAACCTTAACCAAAATGAATTAAGTAAGTAATTGAAGAGGAAAGGTAGGTCAAGGTCAAATATAGATCAGGGGTTATTGATGTACATACCTATGAGAAAATAAAAGGTTGTCGAAGTATGGTGTCTGGATGCACAATAGTATTCAATGTACAAGCTTGAAAAAAACCTTCACCAAGGTTGACTAAAAACCTTAACCAAGGGGAATTAAGTAATTAATTCAAGAGGAAATGTAGGTCAAGGTCAAATATAGATGAGGGGTTATTGATGTGCATCACTAGGAGATGAAGTTGTCCAAGTATGGTGGGTGTAGGGCCAGTAGTATTGCATATACAAGCTTGACTAAAAACCTTAACCAAGGTTGACTAAAAACCTTAACCAAGGGGAATTAGCCAAGTAATTCAAGAGGAAATGTAGGTCAATGTCAAATATAGATCAGGGGTTATTGATGTACATCACTAGGAGATGAAGTTGTCCAAGTATGGTGGGTGTAGGGCCAGTAGTATTCCATATACAAACTTGACTAAAAACCTTAACCAAGGCGTGACGGTGACGCCGACGCCGGGGTGACAACATAAGCTCTACTTATTCTTCGAATAGTCGAGCTAAAAACTGCTAATTTCCATAAAGCGGTATATACTAAATAGAATATTCATATTTTTGCAACGAATATGACATATATGTTCATTGAGTGGTGTGAAATGTGCATATTTCAACTCGATGAACATATATGTCATATTCGTTGCAAAAATATGAATATCCTCTATTTCTCCAGATTGTTTGCAACCACATTGAGGATACATGACAAAAACAACCACATGAACCATTACTGTCAACTGTGGATATGTATACTAATTACTATGCGACCTACAGAATAACTAGATGGCCGCGACCCGCATGTCGCGTGCCGAGGCTTACATTGCATACCGAAAAACTTTAACCAAAAACTTTAAACAGACGCATGTACGTATGGACAGACGTACACCTCCACTATATCGCGCTGTCCGCAAGTGGACGCGACAGAAAGTATTATTGAGGCTATTTTAAGAAGCTGATACTAGTATCCACACAGTCTGATCAGGATCTGCATTTTTCGCCAATGAACCACCCATTATACTTCAAACAAGTTATTGTGATTCTACACATTCAATATGTGTTATATCGCAAGTCTGAATGTATATTCACAGGAGGCGCAGCAATACAACCTAGTTGTTATAGCACAGATTCTTTATATTTCTCCAGAATTTAGCTTTATAAGTGTATTGGTACATGTATAACTCCACCTCGACCCACCGACATGTTGACAGGCTTTACAGGTGACTCCATGACACCAGAGGAGAATGTGACATTGAGTTCATGTGTTTTAAACAAATTGTGCTATTTTTAGATGGCGGTCATCTTGGATTAAGCGATGACTCTCATTTTAACAAATCTGGAAATGCTTCACCCAAGGATCTTAACTTACTATGAAGTTTGGCCAGCATCGGCCATGTGGTTCCTGAGAAAAAGACGTTCAAAATCTCAAATAAATGGACCTTTTGGAGGCCATCATGGATGACATAAGCAATCGCCTCATCGATACCTTCAATGTGATATATGACACGACCATATTTGGTCAAAAATAAAATTTGACCCCATGGTCAATTTTGACCCTGGGGTCACCATTTTAACAACTTTGAAAAAGCATTGTACATCAATCATTCCTACCATGTTTCATTGACATCCGGCTGGCGGTTCATGAGAAGAAGATTTTTTAAGAATTTTTAGACAGTGGCCATCTTGGATTAGTGACGATCTCTAATAACAGAACGACCTTGGATGACATGACCATCCAATTTCGACAAAAAATGCACCTCTTTAACACCTTCGATTTGATATAGACATGACCATATTCGATCAAAAATAAAAATTGACCCCAATTTGACCCCACGGGTCACGCCCATTTTTGACCCCGGGGTCACCATTTTAACAACTTTGAAAGAGCATTGTACATCGATCACTCCTACCAAGTTTCGTCGAAATCCGGCTGGCGGTTCATGAGAAGAAGATTTTTTAAGAATTTATACTATTTTTAGACAGCGGCCATCTTGGATTAGCGATGACCTCTGTTTTAACAAATCTGCAACGGCTTCACCCATGGACCATAACTTTTAAGTTTGGCTACCATGGGCCAAGCGGTTCATGTGAAGAAGAATTTTGAAATCTAATAAAAGAACGATCTTTTGACCTTTCGGCGGCCATCTTGGACGACATAACCATCGACAAAAAATACACCAGAGTGATCGCCTCGTTGATACCTTCGATTTGATATATGACATGACCATATTCGGTCAAAAATAAAATTTGACATCAATTTGATCCCACGGGCCACGCCCATTTTTGACCCCGGGGTCACCATTCTAAGAAATTTGAAAGAGCATTGTACATCGATCATTCCTACCAAGTTTTGTCGAAATCCGGTTGGCAGTTCTTGAGAAGAAGATTTTTGAAGAATTTGTGCTATTTTTAGACGGCCATCTTGGATCACGTGATGACGTCATTTTAACAATTTTGTAATCCCCCTACCTAAGGACCATGACCATGAAGTTTGGTGACTATAGGCCCAATGGTTACCAAGGAGAAGACGTTTGAAAATGTTCACGGACGACGGCGGACGACGACGACGGACACATTGCGGTAACAATAGGACACATTGCGGTAACAATAGCTCACATGAGCTTCGCTCAGGTGAGCTAAAAAAGATAACATGTTGGATAGTGATATGTGGTGGGCACCCCTTGATTATGAAGCTGTGAAAGTTTGGTGGTCCTAGGTGGTACAGTAACAAAGAAATGGACTCAAACACGAAAACTTAACATTGATTGTGGATGCCGCCCGCCGCCCGCCGGCCGCCGCCCGCCGCCCGCCCGGCTTTCGCCAATCCAATAGCCTGGGTTTTTAAAAAAACAAAAAAAACCTGCCTAAAAACGTACTTGAGGGCCAAACTAGGTATTTAAGATTCCATTAAGGATGAACCCTATCGTTAATAACTATATTGATTTATAAATTTATTACGATGTAAGTGTCAAACCAGATTATACAATATATACAGGGAGTGAGGTCCTGGTTGATCTGTATACTCAACATGGACGTGTCTATCGTGCTCGGCTTCAGGCCGTCGTCCGATTGGTTGTCTGTGTCGTCAGCCTCATTCCCATCGTTGGCCTCCACCTCGGACATGGCCAGCTCCTGACAAATCCAATGTGGCACCTGAAAATAACCGTCAGAGAATGGCAGCTATGTGAAAAAGAATGTGATTAAGAATATCCATCATATGTATTGGTGTGCAGGGCTCCAGATAAGGAATTAGTAATTGAGTATTTTCACTCCATCATTTCTGAAGCAATTGGGTATTTCAAAATTTTAATTGGGAAAAATCAAATCACACTACATCAACAGATAGCAATTATTGAATTAGTTTGCTTTGAAATGAAAACATGTCCTTGGAGACAATTTTAATGAAATACCAAGATGTGTTTTCATGGAAAATAAGAAAAATATACTATATTTGTGGTCTGTTTATTGTTTTCTGCAGCATATGATACAGGTACCACAAAATTGTTAGTGCTTTTTGATACTCGCTATTTCGGATTTCTATTGGGTTTTTCGGCAATTTTAATTGTGTATTTATGCAAATACGCAGCTTATCTGGAGCCCTGGGTATGGAACAAGAATATTCCACCCAATTGTCTAAATATGACAACCTATTCTGACCATGAGGGTGGAAATATCCTTGTCCCACACCTGTGCATATGATGGATATTTTTTCTCCCCCTAAATATATAGAACATAATTGCGAATCTCAAAATATTTATCTGACCCAGAATAAGACTCAATATTTTTTTCGCTGAATTTATGTGACTTTTGATACGTCCAACGTATTCACCATCATTCCATATCTACAAATGGGTTAAAACAAAGTTTTCACCCATGAATTGGATGCTACTGTCTGTTTTACGAACCCTGGCCAAATTTTACGACCATATAAACAATATAAAAAGAATATTTTATTTAATAGATCAAAATTTAAGAATGAGCTTTCTTTTTATTTCATGAAATTTGGTCAAATATTAATAGTATTGCGAAAAATTAGTTCTCTATGGGAATTTAACATGGGGAAAACAAGAGGATGGAGAACCTGGAGGAGGAGTCGAAAAACAAAAAAAATTGAAAATTGATTCTGAAATCTAGGTAGCTAGATAGCTTGGAAATGATCTACCGGTGTAACAGGCCACTTTCCCTCCCAGTCAGAAATCTCCCCCCCCCCGGAAAACAAGAGGAGGAGTCGAAAAAAAATAATTGGAAATTGATTCCCCCCAAATTACTTATATTGCAGCTGATTTGTATTCAATGTGACAAGTTCAGATGGGGGGGGGGGAGTTTGGGCCAGCCCAAAGTCCCCCCCCCCTACCCACCACCACTTAATAATTATTGTGCAGCTGATTTGTGTGCATGGTAATGAGTCGAGAGTGGGGAATATGAGCTGGCCGAATGTCCCCCGCCCCTAATACTAATCGTGCAGATGAGTTGTGTACATGGTAACAAGTTGAGTAGGGTGGGGGGAATATGGGCCGGCCCAAAGTCCCCCGCCCCATCTAATACTTTTCGTACAGCTGATTTGTGTGCGTGGTAACCAGTTGAGAGGGGGGGGGAATATGGCCGGCCCAAATTCCCCCTCCCCATCTAATACTTATTGTGCGACCTATATCCCCCCATCACTACATATCGTGCAGCTGATTTGTGTGCATGGTAGCCAGTTGAGAGGAGGAATATGGGCCGGCCCAAAGTCTCCCCCCCCACCACTTAATAATTATTGTGCAGCTGACTTGTGTGCATGGTAATGAGTCGAGAGGGGGGGGGGGGGGAATATGAGCTGGCCGAATGTCCCCCGCCGCTAATACTTATTGTGCAGGTGAGTTGTGTACATGGTAACAAGTTGAGAGTGGGGGGTGGGGAGTATTGGCCGGCCCAAAGTCCCCCCCACCTAATACTTATCGTGCAGCTGATTTGTGTGCATGGTAACCAGTTGAGAGGGGGGATATTGGCCGGCCCAAAGTCCCCCCCACCTAATACTTATTGTGCAGCTGATTTGTGTGCGTGGTAACCAGTTGAGAGGGTGGGGGGAATATGGGCCGGCAAAGTCCCCTCCTCCCAATTTACTCTTGGCGTAAATGTATCAATCCTACCCAATTGCGGAATTACTTATCTTGCAGCTGATGATTTGTATTCAATGTGACATTTAGAGTGGGGGGGGGGGGGTGCGAATGGGGGGGGGGGGGGGGGGGGGGGGGGGGGGGGGGGGGGGGGGGGGGGGGACTTATCTTGCACTGATTTGTATTCAATGACAAGTTCACTGGGGGGTGAACTTTGGGCCGCCGCAGCTGATTTGTGTGCTTGATAATGAGTCGAGAGAGGGAGGAATATGAGCTGGCCGAATGTCCCCCGCCCCTAATACTTATTGCCAACAGTCCCCCCACCTAATACTTATTGTGCAGCTGATTTGTGTGCGTAGGTAACAAGTTGAGAGGGGGATATGGGCCGGCCCAAAGTCCCCCACCCCAATTACTTATCTTGCAGCTGATTTGTATTTAATGTGACATGTTCAGATGGGGTGGGGGAGGATTTTGGGACGGCCCAAAGTCCCACCCCCCCCACCTAATACTTATCGTGCAGCTGATTTGTGTGCGTGGTAACCAGTTGAGGAGGGGGGGGGGGGGGGGGGGGGGGGTGGGGTGGGGGGGGGAATCCGGCCCGGAAATCCGGCCCAAATCCCCCCCCCCCACACTTAATAATTATTGTGCAGCTGAATTGTGCATGGTAATGAGTTGAGAGGGAGGAATATGAGTTGGCTGAATGTCCCCCACCCCCAATACTTATTGTTGTGTACATCATAAAATGTTGAGAGGGGGGGGGGGTGGATATGGGTCGGCCCAAAGTCCCCCCACCCCACCTAATACTTATTGTGCAGCTGATTTGTGTAACTAATAAAACAAAAGTTACATTTTGAAAATCGGTCCACTATTTCTGAAATTAGAAAAATTCCCCCCATGTTAAATCCCTATGTTAAATATTCACTCTGTGAAGATGTCCATGGGGATTTAACATGGGCAACTTGTTTTTTCGCAATAAAATCAATAGTTGACCAAATTTCACGAAATAAAAAAAGGCCCATTCTTAAATTTTCCTTTAATTTAATATTATAGAAAAACAAATAATTTGGAATTGTTTATATAGCTGTAAAATTTGGGCAGCTTTCGTGAAACAGACAGTAGTGCCAGTTCAGTGGATCGTCAGTACTGCATACAGTTGAAATTCCAAGTAAACACGTCAAAGACCAAAATCATGATATTCAAAAAACATTAAGTCTTTGGCAAATTACTATTGTATGCATAATGGGGAAAGAATTGAAATAGTTGATAATTCCAGCACAAAAATATTTACACACTACACTAACATTTGATTGGCCCGTAGCAAGTATCTGTCCAAAATTTATATCCCAGTAAACTCCCATGCCGAACTACTTTCCGTAACCGTGAGGCGCAGTTAAAATAATTCTTAAGAAAACGGAAAATAAACACATTTTCTTGATTAATTTATTTCAAATGTTGGAATTATAAGGAATGAATGGCCTTTTTGTGGAATTTATCGGGGATATAAACTTGGAAAAGTCGCGGGAATACTGAATTCCGGCGACTTTTCCAAGTTTATACCCCGATAAATTCAACAAAAAGGCCTTCGTCCAGTATTCCCGCGACTTTTCCAAGTTTATACCCCGATAAATTCCACAAAAAAAGGCCATTCTTTCCTATAATAACTACATATTTAGGAAATGTATTTACGCACAATGGAAACTTTCATAAGGCAAGAAAACACTTAACAGATCAATCAGTTAAAGCAACTTTTGGCCTATTTAGGAAAATTAATAGTCTGACAATTCCCGTAGATTGCCAACTAAAGATATGTGATAGATGCATAGTGCCAATCCTTTGTTATGCTAGTTAAGATTTGAGAATTTGAAAATACAACAATTATAGAAAACATACAAACAAATGTCATTTGACATTTTGTGAAAATGTGTTGGGGATGAAAAAATCCACTCCTAATTACATGGTATATGGCGAATTAGGAAATTTTCCTTTAAATATCACACTTAATTGTAGAACAATGTCATTTTGGGAAAAATTAATCTCCAGAAAGTCAACTGATTGATTGATTTATTGGTGTTTAACAGCCTATCAGCAGCTAAGTTCATTTAAAGGTACATACCCACTCAGTAGGCACACAATGCCAGGTTATACTATTTTCGGAGACAGATAATTTTGTACATTCTGTAGATTTGACATTTTCTGGCAAAATAAACATTCATTCACCATTCACCATTACCCCACGTATTGATTGGCATTAATATACATTTTCTATCAGACGTAAATTTCCACACTGATATCAGGGTCGATAACCGTTTTTCCTTAAAATGTTAACAGACATTACTATTTATTCTCTGTATTTATTTTTTGATGTGCAATGATCATACTTTATAATCTGTTGAAATATTATTTTTATAGGTGACGCAATTATAAATACAATGTAATTAAAAACTAGAAATATGGCCTGTCGGCACACGATTGCCCCCGCTGGCAGCCAAAGAAAACGAGGCATATTTAAATTATAAGCCATTTACCCGAGCCTTAAGGTTTCGAACGCACCAAGTCTGTGACCTTGACCCTCGGCTTAGTGGGGGCGGGACGCATGTGGATTTGTCACAGGGCGGTAGAGGAGCATTGGAGCAATGCGTGTGTGAAATGTGAAGCAGATCCGAACAAGCAAGCAGAAATTATAAGTCATTTACTCAAGCGTTAAGGTTTCGGGACAGACGTACGGACGGATGTACGGACGCTGGTAACACTATACGCTCCCCTCACCATTCGGTGGTGGGGTCATAAATATCATGTCTCATTTGCATATGAAAATAGCCTGATAACACAGCAAGTCACTAAATTAATATTAATAAATGATTATATCTGCATAGCGGGCACTCGTAATTTTTAGAACTGGTGGAATAGTGGCACAATTATACATTTATTTAATTCCTATAAAGAACGTTTTGCGTCTACGGAATGGGCATGTACCTTTAAAGCCGGGCCAATTGGTTAGATATCGCATTTAACCTACTGCATTGGGGGGGGGGGGGGGTTGGGGGGGGGGGGGGGGGGGGGGGGGGGGGGGGGGGGGGGGGGGGGGGGGGGGGGGGGGGGGGGGGGGGGGAATCCCAAAATCAGAACAGAATATTTACATAAAAATAAATATATATTCAGCCCTGAAATTAGAACCTGATCTGGTGCCAGGTCCATACCCTCACCAAAATCACTTGGCCCCTTCCCCTAAAAGTAAATACCGGTAGGCTTTTACTTTTATTAGGGGTACAACCAGATTCAACTCTCACATACAAGAAAGCCAAAGACGAACCTGAGGGCCAAACCAGTAGCCTATTTCACCAACATTGCAAATTATACTTATTTTGGCTGTGATAATGTAATAAATATTCAGTATAATAATTCTGCTTACTGTTATTCATCAAATATATGCAGTGGTTAGTTCTATATGGAATAATGCATCTCGGGGAAAAATAAATGATTACTCCCTCAAAGTATACTTTGCTAGATAAGTATACTTTGCAATTTTTATGAAATCGGCTACAGGTCTGGAAAGTCAAACATATTATCCTACCTCATGTATAGGCTACTATATTTACAGCACGAATGGAATACGAGACTCGTTTTAGATGGATTCATAATGTACAGTCTATTCTATCTGAAATTGGCGTTCCTGGCATATGGACGTCAATGTTATCTGGCTGAATCTTCATTCCAGAAGCCAGCTTCAGAACCAATTTATTCAGTCATGGCTTTCCAACATATACGTATCTTCTTGTGGTATCATATATTATAGGGATTTATCCCGTCAACACAGCATGATATGCCGTGATTTTTTTTTTGATATCCTGTCAATACGATTCCGCCTTGCCAGATATGTTTACCCATTCACGGCACTAAACCTATTATTCTCTCTTATACAAGACAAGGTTTGAAATGGAGCCATATCTTATCAACCTAATGGAAACACTAAGGAAACCATTGACTAGTGGTTTCGAACTTCCAATCTTCGGCTGGCAGTGGAAAATGGGAAGATGGGCTGCGACACCAAGAGCCCACAGAAAATGTGACAGTGCTGCTCTCTGTGACAAGTTTCAGTTCCTTTTCAGTGCAAGCACTATGAGGATGCAAGAAAAAAAAACAAAAAAAAACATTCAAACCATTTTATTATCGCAGACCAAACACACTCAAATTCAAACATCTGATTCAAAAACAATATGGAAAGCATTAAGAAACCTGGAAATTTTCATAAAAACATTATTATTCTACTGATCAAATATTGTTGTTTACCCATCGTTTGTAAAACGTATCCTCATATATACCTCACGTCACGTTGTGTCTTTGAGTGAATAAACGTATTGTATTGTTCAGGGCTCCAGAATAAGCTGCGGTATTTGTGTAAATACCCCAATTAAAATTGCCAAAACCCCAATTGAAATCACGAAGCGAGTATGAACAATCAATAACAATTTGTGGTACCATTATCATGCTGCAGAAAACAATAAAACAGACCACCAGATGAGCATATTATTTTTCTTATTTTCCATGAAAACACTTCTTGGTATGATGCCGAGACATGTTTTCATTTCGAAGCAAACTATTCAATAATTGCTGTCTGTTGATGTGTAAACAGTAGTGTGATTTTATTTTACCCAATTAAAATACAGGTCATTCTCGTTATCTCGAAGTCGAATGGACTGATGAAAATATATCGACATATCCGAACTTCGAGATAACAATTCGCCAAATTTCTCCAAAAAATATCCGAACAAAATCCCTTCAGAAATGCCTCTTTACTTTATTTCCGTTGTTTTCATAAATCGCAGCTTGAGTTTATTCTAAGCTGTTTTCGTAATTAACAGACGATTTACTTATTGCTACACCGTTTAATTCATTTTTCTGTTAAAAGAGATTTGATATCACATTAAGTTTAATTGATTAATTATGGTTTTAAGTGAACTGCTTTAACTGGTCATGCAACTTTACATGCATTTTAGCGGCGGCGGTGTATTTGGTTTCTATAGACGTGTGAAAACTATTACCCGAGATTACAATTGCGCTGATCAGACAAATTGGCGCCGCGGGCGGGACTTAATTTTCGCATATCGCCATATCAGAATACAATAAATGTGAAGGAAACATACTATCAGGGACTCGATTTCCATTCCACGGTTACGATACTAAACCGATATAATCGACATTACCTTTCGATATCGTTAGTATCAAAAAGTATAATAATTATGATCTTTATTATAGGGGGAATTAAAACTCTGGATTTTCCTGGTAAAACGCTATATCGAGGATATGCAATGGTTATATCGAGATAAACGATATCGAGATTAACGAGAGTTACTGTAGCGAAAAATACTCATTACTAATTCCTTATCTGAAGCCCATGGGGAAAAGACTAAGGAAACCATTGACTGGGTTTCGAATTTTCTTCCATCTGAGGCCATTGCTGATTGACAAGGAAGGAGAACCCACAGAAAATGTGACAGTGCTGCTACCACCTATTGTTGATGAAAATTTCACTATGAGGATGCAAAAGAAAAAAAAAGAACATCAAATAATCATTTTATTATCGTCAGACCAAACATACTCAAATTAAACAAACATCTGAATTAAAACAAAACAATATGGAAAGCAGTTAAGTTAAACCTGACAATTTTCATAAAAAACCTAAAAATTAACTTATTAATACGGATCTTAAATTGTGTACCCATCGTTGTAAACCGTGGATACTCATGTACACCTCACGTGTCATGTTTGTGGAATTTGAGGTGATTAAAAGTATTGTATTGTTATACAAAATTATTATGAAATTAATGTTCAAAATCTATCACCATATAGCCCTGGCGACGCCAAATTTACGTTGCATATTGCTGACGTCATTCAAAAATATTAAAACGACGTCATGAACACTATGACGGAATGTTACAACCGTTACCCCATTAGTTGTGTAAAAACAAAATTGGATAAAAAAGGGTATTTTCCAATTCTGGTATCAAAATGTGCAATAAACATGGCTTACACAAAACATTGAATACGTACATGTGATTTTTCATTTTTTTTAGTGGTTTTAAAATGTTAGTTTTCCTTAAAACGAATTATTTCTAAATTATGTTTAAAAAGGTACATGCCCACGCAGTAATCAGTAGGTTGATATAGTGAGGTGAAACAGATATTTTTGTATATTCTGTACGTATGACATTTTCTGGCAAAACTAAACATTCATTCACCATTACCACATCGTATTGAATGGGGAATTATTATTGCAATTTTATTTTATATGAAAAATTTTCACACTGATATCGAGAGGCGATAATCGTGTTTCTTAAAATGTTAACGGACATTACTATTTTTATTCTCTGTATTTAATTGTTGATGTGCACAATGATCATACTTTATAATCTGTCGAAAATTAAAAATAATAAAATTTTTTCAGGTAACTCATTTCATTAGAATAATAAATTAAAAAAATATCATGCCTCATTTGGAATATGAAAAATAGCTGATACCAACTGGCGCGGGTCATTTCTATCTGTAAAATAACTATTACTACATGCTGATAATATATTTGTTCTCGATGTAAATTTTTTTTGGATTTTCCCCCCAAATCCCAAGCATTTGCAGGTTAAAATGGGATCGAAACCCTTTTTTTTTATATAACCGTGTTGCTCGGGGCTTACATGACATGAATATTCGGGATTGTGGTCGTATGTTCGGTGATAGCGCGAATTCGCGGTATAGAGGGGGTCCGGTTTGGTTTTAGGGGTTCCACTGTATTACTTAAATGAGTATTATCTGTTTTCCGGCACTTTGTTTAATTTTTAGAATTGGTGGAATAGTGACACAATTTATACAACTTAATTTAATTCCTATAAAAGAATAGTTTGTGCTTACTGAGTGGGCATGTACCTTTAATTGGTTGGGGTCTTTGCTGCGTTTTTTTTCTCTCCACCATTTTTGTTGAAGACATATTTACCGCGGTCTGTCAAAAATAAACTCAAAAATTAAACAATAACATCCGAAGTATAATCCGAATGAAATAAAAAAACCTTAGGTCTATTTGCACGAACTCGGACGTTTCGGCATCACAAATAAACGTTTCAGACCAGGGTCGAGTCGGCCAAATAGGGTATCCTTATTTTTTTTCACATCTCAAAGCAATTACTTACGCGGTCGTCACCTGGCGGAACATCTGTGCGTTATATTATGCCGAATTAAAAAAGGAATCGACATTATCAATCGTAATCGATTTTCCACCGACCGGAAATTCATCATGAAGTGCTTTTCACCAATACTCTGCTTTTAAAAAAACAGTGACCATGCGTATCCTATTTATAAAACATAACCATAGCTTAATATTATGTATAGTTGCATCATCGATATAGACGCTTATTGTAACCAAATACGATCAGATAAGGATAGCGGTTTTGGTGTATTTTGTTTTGTGGCTGATTGGGTTTTCCCAGGAGCGACGGTTCTTTGGCATTTTTCAATAAAATTTTTTATTGAATACTGTCCTTGTAAAATTTATACAGTAGCATATATTTTCAAGCCAATTGATTACTCGATGTTTTAAAATTGGGTTTTGGTACGCATGGCTTTCTCAATTTTTAATTGGGTTTTCAGATTTTTTGATTGCGTATTTACGCAAAAAACGCAGCTTATCAAGGCGGGTCATGGGGTTACAAACAAATCTGTTAATGAATGGAATAAATACTGAGACATTCCGATTGGACATGACAATCGTACTCACATATTTCCCATACAACTTGTGTCATAATTATCAACAGAGACACTATCAACCTACCTGTTTCCCTGTGTGTCCATCTCGGATGTCCCCTGCTCCGACTAATATTCGTCCCCAACCCTCTCGACTCGACGCAACAAAAGACATCATCCTTCCCATCGGAGTCTGAAATGGCACTGCCTCCAAGTGTTACACTATACCGTTTCCCTGTGTGCGATTTTTTTCTAAATAGAGTATTTATTCAACTGCATTTTGAAATACTCCCGATCTATTTCCAAGACAGCTGGAAATGACCGTGGTGCGGAGCCCGAGTGCCTTTCTTGTCGGATTAGGAATTTACAAATGTCAAGGGGAAATAAATCTGGTATTTCAAAGTATGGTAGTGTTTAATAAATGTTGATTAAACCCATTACCAATGCTCTTCGTAAAATGTGAAATTTGCTCTTAGACCAAGTTTATAACGTTGTCAAAATTGACTATTTTGACGTTAGCGTATCAAATAAAAGCTTTCTTCGCAGGCAACCTAACCACTGGTAGCATGTAATATATCAAAGGCAGAGCTCCAGATAAGCTGCGTATTTGCTTAAATACCCAATTAAAAATTGCAAAAAGCCATTATAGCATATTTTTCTTATTTTTACATGCAATCCATGTTTAAAACACAACTTGGCAATAATTACTGTCTTGTTGACGTGTAAACAGTAGTGTTCTATCATTTTTCACCTAATTAAAATATTGATCAGGGACCTCTGTCTAGCTTCTACACTGGCTGCAAACCCATAAGCCCCATTTCTCCAGTCACAAATGGGGACTAGGAAGTAAGTGTAGGAATTCTGAGGATCACACGAGGAATTCCGGTACTGTTTCCACCCTTGCAGAGTCTGATAAACTTAACAAACATAGATATACAATGGTTACTGTCTTTTTTATCAGTATCAGTTTATCGAACGAGGGCTCGGAAAACGTGTAGGAATTCCTACTGTTTCCAAGCCGCTGTAGTGTATTATGAAATAATATTAGTAGACCCCCACGATGCTAGGAAATTACATGTCCCAGGAATAAGCTTTGTGTCCTTATCTGCAGATGATATTAATGGCGAACTGTGCAGACCAGATCATGACCTATGTTGATACCCCCCCTGTCGGTGATCTGGGGCGGCGGGGACGTTTGTCACAAATCCCATAGCCAACATTTATCCCGTCAACACAGTGTGTATGTGCCGTGAAACCTTTTTGATATCTGTCAATACGACCATAGATCTACCCCTCATGCGGCTGAATAATGTGCGGTGACTGGTGTTATTTTTTTTTGCATTTAAAAGCCAATTGTAGGTGTTGACTGGGATAAAATTAGAATAGTAGGTTAGTGCCTTGAATGGGGAAAATATCTGGCGCAGCACGGAAACGGGATGTGCTGTTAACAGAGCCTCGCCCATCCCGTTTCCTAAGCCTTGGCCAGATATTTTTTGGCCCATTCACGGACTACCTACTCCACTAATGTATTCATTTCTCCAATCACACACCATGTGATTTTAGTAAACACCTAAGACACAATTCATCTGCAAATTTCTTTTGAAAATAAGAAAAAATATAAAAAAATTACAATAAAGTATTTGTTAAATGACGTTGAAAGTCGATACAAATGCATCTGCATTGCTAATGAAATTTCCATGAACTGCTTAGCCGCCTCGTGGGGGTTTTTGGTGCGGTCACTGGATGTAAAATGTTTGTTTTCTCTCCGTGGCAGAAAAACTGAACTGAGGACCAGCGACTCTTCAGCCCATCTGGTAACATTCTGGACAAGAAATACATTCAAACCCCTTTCATCACTGTAGGCCTGGTATAGTGGTATTGGCAAATAGTGTAGATCCAGAACATGACAAGTGGATTGGTTGGAAAAATTGACATATCAAAGTTCATTCCAGTTAGTTGGGGGTGTGAAAATGTTAAGATCTATAACTCAGTATAACTTGGCATAAGAAAGAAATTGGCGTTTTTTTAACTGGACATAAATGCATAATTGCAGAAAAAAATATGAGCTCAGGACCAGGACCCTGACTTTTCACTCAGTAAAATCCTGGACATGAAAGTAATTTTCTGGGTAAAAATGCTTGATAACAATGACACTGGGTTTTCATTTTGGTAATAAAAATGTTGGATAACAATGACAACAGGTTTTCATTTTGGTAAATGTTGGATAACAACGACACTGGTTTTTCGTTTGGTAAAATGTTGGATAACAATGACACTGGGTTTTCATTTGGTAAATAGTTGGATAACAATGACACTGGGTTTTCATTTGGTAAATAGTTGGATAACAATGACACTGGGTTTTCATTTGGTAAATAGTTGGATAACAATGTCACTGGGTTTTCATTTTGGTAAAATATTGGATAACAATGACACTGGGTTTTCATTTTGGTAAAATGTTGGATAACAATGACACTGAGTTTTTGTTTGGTACAATGTTGGATAACAACGACACTGGGTTTTCATTTGGTAAAATGTTGGACAACAACAACACTGGGTTTTCATTTTTATAAAATGTTGGATAACAACTACACTGGGTTTTCATTTGGTAAAATGTTGGACAACAACGACACTGGGTTTTCATTTTGGTAAAATGTTGGATAACAACGACACTGGGGTTTTCATTTGGTAAAATGTTGGACAACAACGACACTGGGTTTTTATTTTGGTAAAATGTTGGATAACAATGACACTGGGTTTTCATTTTGGTAAAATGTTGGATAACAATGTCACTGGGTTTTCGCTTGGTAAAATGTTGGATAACAATGACACTGGGTTTTCATTTTGGTACAGTGTTGGATAACAATGACACTGGGTTTTCATTTGGTAAAATGTTGGATAACAATGACACTGGGTTTTCATTTTGGTAAAATGTTGGATAACAACGACACTGGGTTTTTCATTTGGTAAAATGTTGGACAACAACAACACTGGGTTTTCATTTTGGTAAAATGTTGGATAACAACTACACTGGGTTTTCATTTTGTAAAATGTTGGACAACAACGACACTGGGTTTTCATTTTGGTAAAATGTTGGATAACAACGACACTGGGTTTTCATTTGGTCAAATGTTGGACAACAACGACACTGGGTTTTTATTTTGGTAAAATGTTGGATAACAATGTCACTGGGTTTTCGCTTGGTAAAATGTTGGATAACAATGACACTGGGTTTTCATTTTGGTACAATGTTGGATAACAATGACACTGGGTTTTCATTTTGGTACAATGTTGGATAACAATGACACTGGGTTTTCATTTTGGTACAGTGTTGGATAACAACGACACTGGGTTTTCATTTGGTAAAATGTTGCATAACAATGACACTAGGTTTTCATTTGGTAAAATTTTACCCAAGAAAGACATTGAGAATCTTCATGCTGTAAAATTCTGGCAAGAAAGACATTGTGCGTCTTTACTCGCTATAACTGGAACACAAAATACATTGTCCCGGCCTCAAATGACCTCAGCTGTTGACAGGCCATTAAACACCATTAAATCAAATCCAAAGACATCGAGTCTTCACTCGGTAAACTTCTGGACATGAAGGACTGTTATATTTTCAATGAGCAGTGTTCAATGTTATAGATGACAACTGTTCCAATATCAATCAGATACGTCGTTCAACTAGTCATTGACTAAATACACTCGGACCAGAAACACATTGTCATATCCTGCATTGACCAGACTATATACGATAGATCATAGTCAATCCAAATTTAAGACAACATTTGCTAATATTTCATTTATAGTATTTTGGCCTTCAAAAAGTTTTAGTCATTTACAAGTTTATTGCATAATCTCAAACTTTATTCCTCAACCTCCGACAGTACTCCTTACACTTTAACCATTAGAGGGCGGGAAATGTAAAGTGTCCATTGGAAATGATTCTAGAGTGCTGCCAAACTATTTTTTTCTTTATAAAAATGTAGATTAAAAAAATAAACGGTAGACGACAAAACTTAATTCAGCATTGTAAGGGTTAAACAGACGAATTACTCCCACAATAAACACAACAGCCAATGTGTTTATTGCAGCAATATACATGATAAAAGTCACATACTTCATGAGGTGGTTAGGTGGGAAGACGATCTCTGAGTCGTCCAGGGCGGGATCCTTCTCCTTCGCGTTCTCCCGACTACTCGCGCTCGGCAAGCTGCCTGTACATGGGTGGAAAAAACGTGATTTGGTTTAATGTCCCAGCAATAGCCAAGGTCATATAGAGACAGGACCACAGTTTAAAGTCTCATCCAACAGACCAGTGGGATGGAAATACTTTGTAAGTATTTATCATGCCTAGGGCGAGGATTTAACCCAAAACCTCCCGTATTGAAGTCCAATGTCATATCCCCTAAACCAAGGCCCATCCCTATATATGGCTGAAGAGGAGAATTTTAGACACACACACTACACTCCCGCCTGCGATTCGCTTACCAAGAATTGCAATCCAGCGGTCCTTGAATTGCAATTCTTCCCCTCTGGAATTGCAGTCTAATTGCGGTCCAAACGCGGTCCCATTTTTGCGGTCATTCTTTCGCGATACCGTTTGTGCGGTCATTCTTTCGCGGTCCAGTTTGTGCGGTCATTCTTTCGCGATACCGTTTGTGCGGTCATTCTTTCGCTATTTGCGGTAAAAACTTACCGTATCATCGTATAGTACAGTTTGTTTACATTATCAGTGATTATACAAACGTACTATACGAATATTATACAAACATACCGATATCCATTCGTATATACGATATATCCGTACGGATATGGTATGAATATAAAGTGGGTCATCGTGTGGTTAAAATATACCGATGCACCGGTTCATTTCGAATGTAAACATCCGGTTTTCATTTCGATCATCTGCCACAATTTTAAGTTTTTCAAAATGAATACATTTTTTCAGTTTTACGATACAGAAACAATATTTAAAACTGAGGATTGTGAAGTACTGTATCACAGTACATATATATGTGTGTTCAATATACATTAATTCATCAGTAATTCATCACTGTACTCCGCACCACCGCCGGGGACACAAAACAATGATCCCCCACGCACACCAGCCATCTACATTTGGCGTCCTAAAAGATCCGGTCTATATCACACAGTGGGAACAATGTGTATCACCACCACCACCAGTTTTTGTCTATGACTACACCATTTGTGCGGTCATTCTTTCGCGGTCCAGTTTGTGCGGTCATTCTTTAGCGATACCGTTTGTGCGGTCATTCTTTCGCTAAAATAAAAATTTACTGATGCACCGGTTTCATTTCGCATGTAAAACATCCGGTTTTTCATTTCGATCATCTGCCACACAATTTTAAGTTTTTTCAAAATGAATAAATGTTCAGTTTTACGATACAGAAACAATTTAAAACTGAGGATTGTGAAGTAACGGTATCACAGTGCATATACATGTGTTCAATACAGTAATTCATCAGTAATTCATCATTTTTTTTTTTTTTTACTCCGCACCGCGGGGACACAAAACAATGATCCCCCACACACACCAGCCATCTACATTTGGCATCCTAAAAGTTCTGGTCTATATCCCACAGTGGGAACAATGTGTATCACCACCACCACCAGTTTTTGTCTATGACTACACTACACCCCCCTCCCCCCTTCCCCCCCACCCCCCCCCCCCCCGGTGTCTGTTGACGTGTAAACAGTAGTGTCATTTTCTTTTACCTAATTAAAATATTGATCAGACTGTGCAGCTTCTACACTGGCTGCAAAACCCATAAGCCCCATTTCTCCAGTCACAAATGAGGCTAGGAAGTGTGTAGGAATTCTGAGGCTCACCGAGGAATTCCTACTGTTTCCCAGCAGAGTCTGATAAACTTAACAAACATAGATAATACAAGGTTACTGTCTTTTATATCAAGTTTATCGAACGAGGCTCGGAAACGTGTAGGAATTCCTACTGTTTCCAAGCCGCTGTAGTGTCTTATGAAATAATTTATTAGTCGATGCTAGGAAACATGTAGGAATAAGCTTTGTGTCCTTATCTGCAGATGATATAATGGCGAACTGTGCAGACCCAGATCAGACTATGTTGATATGCTGGCTGATCTGGGGCTACGTTTGTCACAAATCCCATAAGCCACATTTATCCCGTCAACACAGTGTGTATGTGCCGTGAAACCTTTTTGATATCTGTCAATACGACCTAATCACTGCGCATGAATATGTGCGGTGACTGGTGTTATTTTTTTGCATTTAAAAGCCAATTGTAGGTGTTGACGGGATAAATAGAATAGTAGGTTAGTGCCTTGAATGGGGAAAATATCTGGCGCAGCACGGAAACGGGATGTGCTTAACAGAGCCTCGCCCATCCCGTTTCCTAAGCCTTGCCAGATATTTTTTCCCATTCACGGCACTAACCTACTACATGTATTCTCAATTTCTCCAATCACACACCATGTGATTTTGTACCTAAGAACATCTGCAAAATTTCGTGAAAAATATTTAAAAAAATTACAATAAAGTATTTGTAAATGACGTTGAAAGTCGACAAAATGCATCTGCATTGCTATGAAAATTTCCTGCTCCGCCGTCGTGGGGGTGGTGCGGTCACTGGATGAAAATGTTCTCTCCGTGGCAGAAAAACGAACTGAGGACCAGCGACTCTTCAGTCGGTAACATTCTGGACAAGAAATACATTAACCCTTTCATCACTGTAGGCCTGTATAGTGGTATTGGCAAATAGTGTAGATCCAGAACATGACAAGTGGATTGGTTGGAAAATTGACATATCAAAGTTCATTCCAGTTAGTTGGGGGTGAAAATGTTAAGATCTTTAACTCAGTATAATTGGCATAAGAAAGAAATTGGCGTTTTTTTAACTGGACATAAATGCATAATTGCAGAAAAAAATATGAGCTCAGGACCAGGGACTTTTCACTCAGTAAAATCCTGGACAAGAAAGTAACTGGGTAAAATGCTTGATAACAATGACACTGGGTTTTCATTTTGGTAAAATGTTGGATAACAATGACAACAGGTTTTCATTTTGGTAAAATGTTGGATAACAACGACACTGGTTTTTCGTTTGGTAAAATGTTGGATAACAATGACACTGGGTTTTCATTTGGTAAATAGTTGGATAACAATGACACTGGGTTTTCATTTGGTAAATAGTTGGATAACAATGACACTGGGTTTTCATTTGGTAAATAGTTGGATAACAATGTCACTGGGTTTTCATTTTGGTAAAATATTGGATAACAATGACACTGGGTTTTCATTTTGGTAAAATGTTGGATAACAATGACACTGGGTTTTTGTTTGGTACAATGTTGGATAACAACGACACTGGGATTTCATTTGGTAAAATGTTGGACAACAACAACACTGGGTTTTCATTTTTATAAAATGTTGGATAACAACTACACTGGGTTTTCATTTGGTAAAATGTTGGACAACAACGACACTGGGTTTTCATTTTGGTAAAATGTTGGATAACAACGACACTGGGGTTTTCATTTGGTAAAATGTTGGACAACAACGACACTGGGTTTTTATTTTGGTAAAATGTTGGATAACAATGACACTGGGTTTTCATTTTGGTAAAATGTTGGATAACAATGTCACTGGGTTTTCGCTTGGTAAAATGTTGGATAACAATGACACTGGGTTTTCATTTTGGTACAGTGTTGGATAACAATGACACTGGGTTTTCATTTGGTAAAATGTTGGATAACAATGACACTGGGTTTTCATTTTGGTAAAATGTTGGATAACAACGACACTGGGTTTTCATTTGGTAAAATGTTGGACAACAACAACACTGGGTTTTCATTTTGGTAAAATGTTGGATAACAACTACACTGGGTTTTCATTTTGTAAAATGTTGGACAACAACGACACTGGGTTTTCATTTTGGTAAAATGTTGGATAACAACGACACTGGGTTTTCATTTGGTCAAATGTTGGACAACAACGACACTGGGTTTTTATTTTGGTAAAATGTTGGATAACAATGTCACTGGGTTTTCGCTTGGTAAAATGTTGGATAACAATGACACTGGGTTTTCATTTTGGTACAATGTTGGATAACAATGACACTGGGTTTTCATTTTGGTACAATGTTGGATAACAATGACACTGGGTTTTCATTTTGGTACAGTGTTGGATAACAACGACACTGGGTTTTCATTTGGTAAAATGTTGCATAACAATGACACTATGTTTTCATTTGGTAAAATTTTACCCAAGAAAGACTTGAGAATCTTCATGCTGTAAAATTCTGGCAAGAAAGACATTGTGCGTCTTTACTCGCTATAACTGGAACACAAAATACATTGTCCCGGCCTCAAATGACCTCAGCTGTTGACAGGCCATTAAACACCATTAAATCAAATCCAAAGACATCGAGTCTTCACTCGTAAACTTCTGGACATGAAGGACTGTTATATTTTCAATGAGCAGTGTTCAATGTTATAGATGACAACTGTTCCAATATCAATCAGATACGTCGTTCAACTAGTCATTGACTAAATACACTCGGACCAGAAACACATTGTCATATCCTGCATTGACCAGACTATATACGATAGATCATAGTCAATCCAAATTTAAGACAACATTTGCTAATATTTCATTTATAGTATTTTGGCCTTCAAAAAGTTTTAGTCATTTACAAGTTTATTGCATAATCTCAAACTTTATTCCTCAACCTCCGACAGTACTCCTTACACTTTAAAACCATTAGAGGGCGGGAAATGTAAAGTGTCCATTGGAAATGATTCTAGAGTGCTGCCAAACTATTTTTTTCTTTATAAAAATGTAGATTAAAAAAATAAACGGTAGACGACAAAACTTAATTCAGCAATTGTAAGGGTTAAACAGACGAATTACTCACAATAAACACAACAGCCAATGTGTTTATTGCAGCAATATACATGATAAAAGTCACATACTTCATGAGGTGGTTAGGTGGGAAGACGATCTCTGAGTCGTCCAGGGCGGGATCCTTCTCCTTCGCGTTCCTCATTCTCACCCGACTACTCGCGCTCAAGGCAAGCTGCCTGTACATGGGTGGAAAAAACGTGATTTGGTTTAATGTCCCCAGCAAATAGCCAAGGTCATATAGAGACAGGACCACAGTTTAAAGTCTCATCCAACAGACCAGTGGGATGGAAATACTTTGTAAGTAATTTATCATGCCTAGGGCGAGGATTTAACCCAAAACCTCCCGTATTGAAGTCCAATGTCATATCCCCGCCCCTAAACCAAGGCCCATCCCTATAATATGGCTGAAGAGGAGAATTTTAGACACACACACTACACTCCCCGCCGGCCCCCTGCGATTTCGCTTACCAAGAATTGCAATCCAGCGGTCCTTGAATTGCAATTCTTCCCCTCTGGAATTGCAGTCTAATTGCGGTCCAAACGCGGTCCCATTTTTGCGGTCATTCTTTCGCGATACCGTTTGTGCGGTCATTCTTTCGCGGTCCAGTTTGTGCGGTCATTCTTTCGCGATAACCGTTTGTGCGGTCATTCTTTCGCTATTTGCGGTAAAAACTTACCGTATCATCGTATAGTACAGTTTGTTTACATTATCAGTGATTATACAAACGTACTATACGAATATTATACAAACATACCGATATCCGTTCGTATATAACGATATATCCGTACGGATATGGTATGAATATAAAGTGGGGTCATCGTGTGGTTAAAATATACCGATGCACCGGTTCATTTCGAATGTAAACATCCGGTTTTCATTTCGATCATCTGCCACAATTTTAAGTTTTTCAAAATGAATACATTTTCAGTTTTACGATACAGAAACAATATTTAAAACTGAGGATTGTGAAGTACTGTATCACAGTACATATATATGTGTGTTCAATATACATTAATTCATCAGTAATTCATCACTGTACTCCGCACCACCGCCGGGGACACAAAACAATGATCCCCCACGCACACCAGCCATCTACATTTGGCGTCCTAAAAGATCCGGTCTATATCACACAGTGGGAACAATGTGTATCACCACCACCACCAGTTTTTGTCTATGACTACACCATTTGTGCGGTCATTCTTTCGCGGTCCAGTTTGTGCGGTCATTCTTTAGCGATACCGTTTGTGCGGTCATTCTTTCGCTAAAATATACTGATGCACCGGTTCATTTCGCATGTAAACATCCGGTTTTCATTTCGATCATCTGCCACAATTTTAAGTTTTTCAAAATGAATAAATGTTCAGTTTTACGATACAGAAACAATTTAAAACTGAGGATTGTGAAGTACGGTATCACAGTGCATATACATGTGTGTTCAATACAGTAATTCATCAGTAATTCATCATTTTACTCCGCACCGCCGGGGACACAAAACAATGATCCCCCACACACACCAGCCATCTACATTTGGCATCCTAAAAGTTCTGGTTTATATCCCACAGTGGGAACAATGTGTATCACCACCACCACCAGTTTTTGTCTATGACTACACTACACACCCCCTTCCCCCCCCACCCCCCCCCCCCCCCCCCCCCCCCCCCCCCCCCCCCCCCCCCCCCCCCCCCCGACCACCACTTCTGTCTGTAACGCAGGATGACGTGGCCGATTAATCAAGTGCTAAACTAGTCCTGGTGCGATGGCCGACTGATCAAGTGCTATACTAGTTTTGGTGCGATGGCCGACTGATAAAGTTCTAAACTAGTCTTGGTGCGATGGCCGACTGTTCTAAACTAGACTTGGTGCGATGGCCGACTGATCAAGTTCTAAACTAGTCATGGTGCGATGGCCAACTGATCGAGTGCTATACTAGTCCTGGTGCGATGGCCGACTGATCAAGGGTTAAACTAGTCTCGGTGCGATGGCCGACTGATCAAGTTCTAAACTAGTCCTGGAGGGATGGCCGACTGATCAAGTTCTAAACTAGTCCTGGTGCGATGGCCGACTGATCGAGTGCTATACTTGTCCTGGTGCGATGGCCGACTGATCAAGGGCTAAACTAGTCCCGGTGCGATGGCCGACTGATCAAGTGCTATACTAGTCCAGGTGCGATGGCCGACTGAACAAGTTCTAAACTAGTCATGGTGCGATGGCCAACTGATCGAGTGCTATACTAGTCCTGGTGCGATGGCCGACTGATCAAGGGTTAAACTAGTCTCGGTGCGATGGCCGACTGATCAAGTTCTAAACTAGTCCTGGAGGGATGGCCGACTGATCAAGTTCTAAACTAGTCCTGGTGCGATGGCCGACTGATCGAGTGCTATACTTGTCCTGGTGCGATGGCCGACTGATCAAGGGCTAAACTAGTCCCGGTGCGATGGCCGACTGATCAAGTGCTATACTAGTCCAGGTGCGATGGCCGACTGAACAAGTTCTAAATTAGTCCTGGTGCGATGGCCGACTGATCAAGTGCTATACTAGTCCTGGTGAGATGGTAAAACTGATCAAGTTTTTAAACTAGTCCTGGTGCGATGGCCGACTGATCAAGTTCTAAACTAGTCCTGGAGCGATGTCCGACTGATCAAGTGCTAAACTAGTCCTGGTGTGATGGCCGACTGATCAAGTTCTAAACTAGTCCTGGTGCGATGGCCTACTGATCAAGTGCTAAACTAGTCCTGGTGCGATGGCCGACTGATCAAGTGCTAAACTAGTCATGGTGCGATGGCCAACTGATCAAATCGCATGCCATAATAACTAGATGGCCATGGCCTGCATGTCGTGCCCGCCGAGGCATTTGATAGTACAAACAATTTTTTTTATTGCAACAAAGCTTTAGCCCGTCAATGTCAATGAGGCTTTAATAGTATACCCAAAAACTTTAACTAAAAAACACTTTAACCAAAAACTTTATCCTGAATGCACACCAATGTGCCAACTATATCGCTCTGTCTGCAAGCGGGCCCAACAAAAACTTAAGGGAAATTTCAAAGTAATTTGACCGTGACATTGGGCACATATAAATAATAATGAAAATGTGGGTGACAAATACACCGTATGTGAAGTTTCGAGTGAATTGGTGAAGCGGTTTCAGAGATATTGTGTTCTTAAAGGTACATGCCCATTCAGTAGGCACAAAATGTTCTTTATATCAGAGACATCATCCGAGACATTTTTCGGGCAAAATAAACATTAATTCACCATTAATACACATATTATTGGCATTATTATACATTTTATATCAGACGTAAATTTTCACACTGCTATCAGGGGCGATAACCGTGTTTCCTTAAAATGTTACCAAGACATTACTATTTATTTTTTGATGTGCAATGATCATACTTTATAATCTGTCGAAAACATTATTTTTTCAGGGAAACACATTTAATTAGTACAAGTAATTAAAAAATATCATGCCCCATTTGCCTATGAAAATATCCTGATATCACCGCGTGTCACTATCAGTGAAATAAACATTACTAAATCATTATATCCATATAACGGGCACTCGTAATGTTTAGAACTGGTGGAATAGTGACAAAATTATACACTTATTTAATTCCTACAAATAACTGAGAATACACATAACTTTAATTGTTGTGCCTACTGAGTGGGTATGTACCTTTAATTAGCATAAATTATTAAAAACAAGAAATGCGTCTGTCGAACGCGGATGCCACCTGCAGCATATTTGAGAAACTGTGACAAAGTGGTTAACCGAAAAGTGTGACGGACGGACAGACGGACGGACGGAAGGACGGTCCAAACACTATATGCCACCCGTTTCTTCAAAACCCGGTGGCATAAAAATATCATGCCTCATTTGAATATGAAAATAGCTTCATACCACTGCTAGTCATTATCAGTAAAATAAATATTACTAAATGATTATATATGGATAGCGGGCACACATAATTTTTAGAACTGGTGGAATAGTGACACAATTATACACTTATTTAATTGCTATAAAGAACAGTTTGTGCCTACTGAGTGGGCATGTACCTTTAAAAACTTTAACCTTAAATCAAAAAAATTTAACCGGACGCACGAAGTGACGTACATATGGATGTACATACGTATGTACATGTAGGCCAATGTGACAACTATATCGCACTGTCCACATGCAGGCATGTCAAAAACTTTGAGGTAAATTTTCAAAGTAATTTGACCTTGATGTTGGGCACAGGGGTTGCAGGGGTTGAGCATAGAATGAAAATATGGATGATGATAAACACACATGTGAAGCTTCGAGTGAATTGGCGAAGCTGTTTCTGAGATACATGTATAGTGTTCTTAAAAACTTTAACCTACGGTAAATAAAAACCAGATGGCCATGGCCCGCATCATGTTGAGCCCACCGAGGCATTTGATGGTGTCGGAGTATATTTATTTGAAGTTTGAATTAACGTATGTAAAAGCTTTAACGCAAATTTGAAAGTCATTTGACCTTGATCTTGGGCATGTGGGTCACATGCGTGGGCTATAATATGAAAATATGGATGATAATAAAGAATTATCTGAAGTTTGAAGCAAATCTGGGTAAGTGTTGTGGAGATATAAGGTATGCAAAAACTTTAACAAAAATTTCAAAGTCATTTGACCTTGACCTTGGGGCACAGGGGCCGCATGAGTGGGACACAGAATGAATATATGGATGATGACTAATAAGCATTTGATGTTTCAAGTCAATGTGACTTAGGATATGGTATTTAAAAACATACACCGATTTCGGACGGACTGACGCACGGACGTCATTGTGATCACTAAGTCTCGCTTTCCGCAAGCAGGCTCGACAAAAAAAATACAGATGGACGTCAATGTGCAGACTATAAAGCACTGTCCACAGGCGGTCACGACAACAATTGTCCAACCCCTTTTTAAAGGTGCAAGCCCACTCAGTAGGCTAAAAATGCTCTTTATGGGAATTAAATAAGTGTATAATTGTCACTATTCCACTAGTTATAAACAATTACGAGTGCCCGCTATACAGATATAATCATTTGGTAATATTTATTTTATTGATAGTGACGCGCGGTGGTATCGGTATTTTCATGTGCAAATGGGGCATGATATTTTATAATTATTTATACTATTAAATTAAATGCATCAACTGAAAAAAATTGACAGATTATAAAGTATGATCATTGCACATAAAAAAATAAATACAGAGAATAAATAGTAATGTCCGTTAACATTTTAAGGAAACACGGTTATCGTCCCTGATATCAATGTGGAAATTTTCTTCTGATATAAAATGTATAATAATGCCAAACAATACGTGGGTAATGGTAAATGATCTGGCCAGAAAATGTCTCCGATGATGTCTCTGACATAAAGAACATTTTGTGCCTACTGAGTGGGCATGTACCTTTAACGCTAGCTCCGCACTGTCCCGTGAGACCTATGCATGTGTTCAGTTTCATAAAAAATATTGCAAAGGGTGTTATGCTCCGGACAAATCAGTGCGCGAAAAAACAAAGGGAGATAACTAAACTAGAAAATGTGTTCATAGAACACGGATACCCCACATATCGCTTTGATAGTAAACAAGGCAAAATTCCAGTGTCCAAAAGGGAGAGATAATCCATGACACGGGGTTCGAATCAAAAATCGAAATAAACTTTCCGCATCTACTCATCATAAGGAAGCTACATATCAAATTTCAGTGCTGTAGCTATTACAAAAGTTTTACGAGTTACAAGCAACATTTTCAAATTCTAATTCAAAAAGAGGGAGATAATCCATGACTCGGGGGTCGAATGAAAATAAACTTTGCAAATCTACTCATCATAAGGACATACCAAGTTTCAGGTGTGTAGCTATTAGGGTTTAAAAGTTTTACGAGCTACAAGACAAAATTGGAAAATTCTAACTTGAAAAGGGGGAGATAATCCATGACCATGGGGTCGAATCAAACATACATGTACCAAGTTTCAGGTAGCTATTACGGTTTAAAAGTTTTTCGAGTTACTAGGTTGGTGACGGACGGAAGAACGGACAAGGTTAAGGGTAACACTAAATGCCCCCTCCACTATCGTGGTGAGGCAAAAGTTGTCATATACAAGTAACTTACCTTAATTCATCAGTTACACATCAGACGATGAAATGAACTTTAATTCTGGTGTAGAATATTAAAGTTATTCATTATATTCAATAATGCTGCTTTGACATGACGTGAAATTAAAACATGCATGACATGATCTGGAAGAAAAACCACAGACCAAGCACGCATATTCAGAATCACGTCTGTCGGTTCTTATCCAGCTCCGATTTCTGTCACCTGTCCACAAAATCCAGAATCCAACATTGTCGCAAATTTAATCCTCTATGTTGGTGTACGTTAGAACAAAATGTCACTTAGTATATTATCCAATCCATTGTAATCTCTTGTTTCTCTAAATAAATGCGTCCAACAATCCCTGTAGCTGCTGTCGTGATAAAAAATGTTAAAGGTTCCGTCAGCGCCTCACATATTGATCTTAATATCCACCATTTTGATTCCAAGTACCAGATAATGATGTTTCCATGCGCCGTCGTAGTGTTATCTGTCAGATTCCGTTGTTTTATTTGATCAAATTGATGGACAAATTTGTGTCCGCTAATGTCGCCAAGAGCATAATCTGTGACGTTGACTGTACTAATTTGGCATAACTTCTAGCTTGTGAATTTTTGTTGAATGAAGTGATCACTATGGTGAATAAGTGTGTATTTGTGCCCGGTTTGCTCAGCAGGTAGAGCGATGGTGTGGTAAACCAGAGATCCCCGGTTCGATTCCGGGCTGGTGCACATCTTTCTCACCCTGTGACATTTAGCGCCCAATGTAGTTGCGGGAAGTAACTCTGCAGAATACTCCCGCATCGTCCGTACCGAGAGTTTATAATGGTGCTCTCCGTAGGTTTCCCCTGCAAAGTACCAAATCACTTCTGATTTGCACTTCAACTGTTAATTGCGACATATTTTCTGTATTTTTCAATTGAAAGAAATGTCAGTATTATACTTATTCATTTCTGTGTAATAAGTACAGAAAAATATGTCACAATTAACAGCTAAAGCGCGAATGAGATCCGATCCGGTACTCTGCAGGAAAAACCTATGGAGCACCGGAACTCTGGGCACGGACGATAATTGAGTATTCTGTTGCCCAACAAAGGACCGCGACTGATAAATACTCCCAAATTGTACCCAAACATATGGAATTCGGAGACAAAAATTAAACATAGAATTTGAGGACGAATTTCAATTTGGCGGAGAAGAATGTCACAGTACGCCACTGACCATGGGGATGAAGTGTGTATGATCTGTGCCTTGTTAGCTTGCTCAGTAGAGCCATGGGCATGGTACGGTAAACATGAGGTCCCTGGTTCGATTCCGGGCCGTTATTTATCTTTCTCACTCTGTGACACAAGTAAACCGTTTTATTTTAAAGAAATGGCTATCACCGGAATAAATATTATCTTCACAAAATTTGATTCGGGCCAATAGAAATCAACAGCCAGAACAGAACGTTTGCAGTAATATAAATCTAATTCCAAAATAAATTTTTAATATTTTTTTTATGATCAGGTTTCGAAAATTAAAATATGCTTTTCTTTTAAAATTATTATCAATATGTTCACCATGTTATTATGGTTAATATGCAATTCACAGTCTCCTTGCAGCTTGAAATTGAAAGACATTATGAAAAGTTGTGTTGATCTCAGAAATTGTCATGTCGACTATAGGATCGCGTCGAAATAATGTCAACATAATAGGAAAACGTAATTTGATACCGACGAAAACGTAACCAAACGCAAAATTGATGCTTTGTTTTGCTATATTATACCGTAGACCACACATTATCATTTGCTTTGATATGAAAATAAATATATTGTCAGTTTTGTGGTGTCTATTAATTTGTTCTTGATATTCGGAACGGCAGTGAGTGAGTGACGACATTTTGTTTTGTCCAAGAAATTGTCAAGGTCAATGTTTCACTGTTTGTCTCGCAATAACCCGCCGATTTATATTTGCGCACCAAAAAAAACAGATCACAAATACCGCTGACTTTCTAGTCACTTTGAATTAGATAGATGGGATAAAATTTTGGATTGGAACACGGATACGTTTGTCAACTATTTCGATTTTATTGCCGCATTGGTTAAGCAGAGCGGTCCGCTGGTTTTACAGCAGAGCGCAGCGTAAAGCGGTCATTCTTCCGCAGTTTACAGACAAAAAGGAGCGTAAATTGCAATTAAAAGCGGACCGCAGCGCTAACTGCGCTATAAGTATTGCAATTCCGCAACCAACTCTTTGGACCGCAGTCACATGATTGCAGTCCGATTGCGGTCCAATTGCAATTAATGGGAACGCGAATTGCAATCCTGCGCTCCAGGAATTGCAATTTGCCTGGTAAGAGAACCGCAGGCCACTCTGTACCATAATTGCCCTAAATATCCGGACACAATTTATTCTAGGAAACACCCATTAATCTATGGTTTCTCACAGTAAGGAGTGTCCAAATATTTATGGCAAGTATGGTCGTAGTTTATCACAATAACTTTGTGTTTGCATACCATTTGTTTGGGAAACCCCTATTTTATAAATATTTGGATACCATTTGTTTTGGGAAACCCCTATGTTATAAATATTTGGATACTATTTGTTTGGGAAACCCCTATTTTATAAATATTTGGAGACCATTTCTTTTGGGAAA
This sequence comes from Conchocele bisecta, assembly GCA_029237695.1. Lineage (NCBI taxonomy): Eukaryota > Metazoa > Mollusca > Bivalvia > Lucinida > Thyasiridae > Conchocele > Conchocele bisecta. The sequence goes on from CM055270.1 coordinate 151,051, forward strand.
CCCTTATTTTATAAATATTTGGATTCCATTGGTTTTGGGAAACCCCTATTTTATAAATATTTGGATACAATTTGTTTTGAGAAACCCCTATTTTATAAATATTTGGATACCATTTGTTTTGGGAAACGGTTTAACCCCTATTTTATAAATATTTGGATACCATTTGTTTTGGGAAACCCCTATTTTATAAATATTTGGATACTATTTGTTCGTCCAAATACTTTGTTATTACGGTATATGCAAACACTGTATTATGATTATGAATAGCTATATAACATTACTAAATATATATGTATATAGAGTCACTGATATTCCAACACGTCTCTTCAAGTGTTCATATCAAGACAAACATCAACTTCGACCAGATACCTGAGGCATTATCAGATATATTTTTTAGAAAACAAATGGAGTGGAACAGTACAAATGCCAAATCCTGCACTTGGCTAAACGAACATATTTTTTTGCACCCACAAATGCATAAGTGTGCTTTCCATGTTGAAACATTAGTATTTTTTTCTGCAAGTATCAAATCCTGATTTCATGATATATCCTTAAAATTTCCACTCCTGATTATGATGACATACACCACATATTCAATCTGGTTGATGTTAAAGATGACACACAAAAATAGACTGCCAAAATTTTAAGGGTTAAGCATTGTGCCCACTTACTGAGTGGCCGGAATCCTGACCGTGTGACCATGTCGGCGGTGGCCGTCATGCCTCCGTTATAGCCGCTGTCCGCTTGACCCGATATGGAACTGTCCACACTGGGCTGTCTCTGGTGCTCGGTGTGGGCCACCCACACTTACACTCGGACCTGTAGTTAGACACACGGGGACTAGCTTGGTAAATTTGTTATCAATGTAGCCACTGTCTGTCTGACCCGATATGGAACTGTCCCTGGTGGCTCGGTGTGGGGCCACCCTCACTTACACTCGGGCCTGTAGTAACAGACACGGGACCACCGTGATTAATTTAATATCAATGTAGCCACTGTCTGTC
>CM055270.1:152554-187987 GCA_029237695.1 Conchocele bisecta
GCTGGCAGCCAAAGAAAACGAGGCATATTTAAATTATAAGCCATTTACCAAAGCCTTAAGGTTTCGAACGCAACAAGTCTGTGACCTTGACCCTGGGCTTAGTGGGGGCGGGACGCATGTGGATTTGTCACAGGGCGGTAGAGGAGCATTGGAGCAATGCGTGTGTGAAATGTGAAGCAGATCCGAACAAGCAAGCAGAAATTATAAGTCATTTACTCAAGCGTTAAGGTTTCGGGACAGACGTACGGACGGATGTACGGACGCTGGTAACACTATATGCTCCCCTCACCATTCGGTGGTGGGGTCATAAATATCATGTCTCATTTGCATATGAAAATAGCCTGATAACACAGCAAGTCACTAAATAAATATTAACTAGAAATGTGGCCTGTCGGCACACGAATGCCCCTGCTGGCAGCCAAAGAAAACGAGGCATATTTGATTATAAGCGTTAAGGTTTCGAACGCACCAAGTCTGTGACCTTGACCCTGGGCTTAGTGGGGGCGGGACGAATGTGGATTTGTCACAGGGCGGTAGAGGACCATTGTAGCAATGCGTGTGTGAAATGTGAAGCAGATCCGAGCAAGGAAACAGAAATTACACGCCATTTACCCAGCGTTAAGGTTTCGAACACACCAAGTCTGTGACCTTGACCCTGGGCTTAGCGGGGGCGGGACGAATGTGGATTTGTCACAGGGCGGTAGAGGACCATTGGAGCAATGCGTGTGTGAAATGTGAAGCAGATCCGAGCAAGGAAATAGAAATTTACAAGCCATTTACCCAGCAGCTTAAGTTTCGAACGCACCAAGTCTGTGACCTTGACCCTGGGCTTAGCGGGGGCGGAACGAATGTGGATTTGTCACAGGGCAGTAGAGGACCAATGGAGCAATGCGTGTGTGAAATGTGAAGCAGATCCGAGCAAGGAAACAGAAATTACAAGCCATTTACCCAGCGTTAAGGTTTCGAACACACCAAGTCTGTGACCTTGACCCTGGGCTTAGCGGGGGCGGAACGAATGTGGATTTGTCACAGGGCAGTAGAGGACCATTGGAGCAATGCGTGTGTGAAATGTGAAGCAGATCCGATAAAAGACACAGAAATTACAAGCCATTTACCCAGCGTTAAGGTTTCGAACGCACCAAGTCTGTGACCTTGAACCTGGGCTTAGCGGGGGCAGGACGAATGTGGATTTGTCACAGGGCGGTAGAGGACCATTGGAGCAATGCGTTTGTGAAATGAAATGAAGCAGATCCGAGCAAGGAAACAGAAATTACAAGCCATTTACCCAGCGTTAAGGTTTCGAACACACCAAGTCTGTGACCTTGACCCTGGGCTTAGCGGGGGCGGGACGAATGTGGATTTGTCACAGGGCTGTAGAGGACCATTGGAGCAATGCGTGTGTGAAATGTGAAGCAGATCCGAGCAAAGACACAGAAATTACAAGCCATTTACCCAGCGTTAAGGTTTCGAACGCACCAAGTCTGTGACCTTGAACCTGGGCTTAGCGGGGGCGGGACGAATGTGGATTTGTCACAGGACGGTAGAGGACCATTGGAGCAATGCGTGTGTGAAATGTAAAAGCAGATCCGAGCAAGAACAGAAATTATAAGCCATTTACCCAGCGTAAGGTTTCGAACGCACCAAGTCTGTGACCTTGAACCTGGGCTTAGCGGGGGCGGGACGAATGTGGATTTGTCACAGGGTGGTAAAGGACCATTGGAGCAATGCGTGTGTGAAATGTGAAGCAGATCCGAGCAAGGAAACAGAAACCGAAATTACAAGCCATTTACCCAGCGTTAATTAAGGTTTCGAACGCACCAAGTCTGTGACCTTGAACCTGGGGCTTAGCGGGGGCGGGACGAATGTGGATTTGTCACAGGGCTGTAGAGGACCATTGGAGCAATGCGTGTTTGTGAAATGTGAAGCAGATCCGAGCAAGGAAACAGAATTACAAGCCATTTACCAGCGTTAAGGTTTCAAACGCACCAACGTCTGTGACCTTGACCCTGGGCTTAGCGGGGGCGGGGGCGGGACGAATGTGGATTTGTCACAGGGCTGTAGAGGACCATTGGAGCAATGCGTGTGTGAAATGTGAAGCAGATCCGAGCAAAGACACAGAAATTACAAGCCATTTACCCAGCGTTAAGGTTTCGAACGCACCAAGTCTGTGACCTTGAACCTGGGCTTAGCGGGGGCGGGACGAATGTGGATTTGTCACAGGACGGTAGAGGACCATTGGAGCAATGCGTGTGTGAAATGTAAAGCAGATCCGAGCAAGGAAACAGAAATTATAAGCCATTTACCCAGCGTTAAGGTTTCGAACGCACCAAGTCTGTGACCTTGAACCTGGGCTTAGCGGGGGCGGGACGAATGTGGATTTGTCACAGGGTGGTAAAGGACCATTGGAGCAATGCGTGTGTGAAATGTGAAGCAGATCCGAGCAAGGAAACAGAAATTACAAGCCATTTACCCAGCGTTAAGGTTTCGAACGCACCAAGTCTGTGACCTTGAACCTGGGCTTAGCGGGGGCGGGACGAATGTGGATTTGTCACAGGGCAGTAGTAGAGGAGCATTGGAGCAATGCGTGTGTGAAATGTGAAGCAGATCCGAGTAAGGAAACAGAAATTAAAAGCCATTTACCCAGCGTTAACGTTTCGAATGCACCAAGTCTGTGACCTTGACCCTGGGTTTGGCGGGGGCGGCACGAATGTGGATTTGTCACAGGGTGGCATCGGACTATTGGAGCAATGCGTGTGTGAAATGTGAAGCAGATCCGAGCAAGGAAACAGAAATTATAAGGCATTTATCCAGCGTTAAGGTTTCGTACGTATGTACGGACGTACGGACATACGGACGTACGTACGTACGTTACGTACGTACGGACGCCGGTAACACTATATGCCCCCCTCACCATTCGGTGGCGGGGGCATAATAAATGATTATATCTGTATAGCACGCACTCGTAATTTTTAGAACTGGTGGAATAGTAACACAATTATACACTTATTTAATTCCTATAAAGAACGTTTTGTGTCTACGGAATGGGCATGTACCTTTAAAGCCGGGTCAATTGGTTAGATATCGCATTTAACCTACTGCATTGGGGGGAGGGGGGGGGGGGGGGGGGGAATCCCAATCAGAACAGAATATTTACATAAAAATAAATATATATTCAGCCCTGAAATTAGAAACTGATCTGGTGCCAGGTCCATACCCTCACCAAAATCACTTGGCCCCTTCCCCTAAAAGTAAATACCGGTAGGATTTTACTTTTATTAGGGGTACAACCAGATTCAACTCTCACATACAAGAAAGCCAAAGACGAACCTGAGGGCCAAACCAGTAGCCTATTTCACCAACATTGCAAATTATACTTATTTTGGCTGTGATAATGTAATAAATATTCAGTATAATAATTCTGCATACTGTTATTCATCAAATATATGCAGTGGTTAGTTCTATATGGAATAATGCATCTCGGGGGGAAAATAAATGATTACTCCCTCAAAGTATACTTTGCTAGATAAGTATACTTTGCAATTTTGATGAAATTGGCCACAGGTCTGGAAAGTCAAACATATTATCCTACCACATGTATAGGCTACTATATTTACAGCACGAATGGAATACGAGACTCGTTTTAGATGGATTCATAATGTACAGTCTAGTCTATTCTATCTGAAATTGGCGTTCCTGGCATATGGACGTCAATGTTATCTGGCTGAATCTTCATTCCAGAAGCCAGCTTCAGAACCAATTTATTCAGTCATGGCTTTCCAACATATACGTATCTTCTTGTGGTATCATATATTATAGGATTTATCCCGTCAACACAGTGCATATGTGCCGTGATTTTTTTTTTATATCCTGTCAATACGACCGCCTTGCCAGATATGTTTACCCATTCACGGCACTAACCTATTATTCTCTCTATACAAGACAAGGTTTGAAATGGAGCCATATCTTATCAACCTAATGGAAACACTAAGGAAACCATTGACTAGGTTTCGAACTTCCAATCTTAGGCTGGCAGTGGAAAAGGGAAGATGGGCAGCGACACCGAGAGCCCACAGAAAATGTGACAGTGCTGCTCTCTGTGACAAGTTTCAGTTCCTTTTCAAGTGCAAGCACTATGAGGATGCAAGAAAAAAAACAACATCAAACCATTTTATTATCGCAGACCAAACACACTCAAATTCAAACATCTGATTCAAAAACAATATGGAAAGCAGTTAAGAAACCTGGAAATTTTCATAAAAACATTATTATTCTACTGATCAAATATTGTGTTTACCCATCGTTGTAAACGTATCCTCATATATACCTCACGTGTCACGTTTGTGGCTTTGAGTGAATAAACGTATTGTATTGTTCAGGGCTCCAGATAAGCTGCGTATTTGTGTAAATACCCAATTAAAATTGCCAAACCCCCAATTGAAATCAGAAGCGAGTATCAAAAATCAATAACAAATTTGTGGTACCATTATCATGTTGCAGAAAACAATAAACAGACCACAGATAGAGCATATTATTCTTATTTTCCATGAAAACACTTCTTGGTATGATGCCGAGACATGTTTTCATTTCGAAGCAAACTATTCAATAATTGCTGTCTGTTGATGTGTAAACAGTAGTGTGATTTTATTTTACCCAATTAAAATACAGGTCATTCTCGTTATCTCGAAGTCGAATGGACTGATGAAAATATATCGACATATCCGAAATTCGAGATAACAATTCGCCAAATTTCTCAAAAAAAAATCCAAACAAAATCCCTTCAGAAATGCCTCTTTACTTTATTTCCATTGTTTTCATAAATCGCAGCTTGAGTTTATTCTAAGCTGTTTTCGTAATTAACAGACGATTTTCATTTTTCTGTTAAAAGAGATTTGATATCACATTAAGTTTAATTGATTAATTATGGTTTTAAGTGAACTGCTTTAACTGGTCATGCAACTTTAAATGCATTTTAGCGGCGGCGGTGTATTTGGTTTCTATAGACGTGTGAAAACTTACCCGAGATACTTGCGCTGATTCAGACTTGGCGCCGCCGGGCACTTAATTTTCGCATCGCCATATCAGAATACAAATGTGAAGGAAACATACTATCGGGACTCGATTTCCACTTCGACTAAACCGATATATCGACATATCCGATATCGAGTTATCCGGAGTAAAATATAATTATGATCTATATAGGGAATTCTGCTGGGACCTGGAACGTATCTTGAGATAAGCAGGTATATCGAGATAAACGATATCGAGATAACGAGATTCAGCTGTAGTGAAAATACTCAATTACTAATTCCTTATCTGGAGCCCTGGGAAAGACTAAGGAAACCATTGACTGGGTTTCGAACTTCCAATCTGAGGCCAGCAGATGGACAAGGAACGAGAACCCACAGAAAATGTGACAGTGCTGCTCTATTTGATGAGTTTCACTATGAGGATGCAAGAAAAAAACAACATCAAATCATTTTATTATCGTAGACCAAACATACTCAAATTCAAACATCTGATTCAAAAACAATATGGAAAGCAGTTAAGAAACCTGACAATTTTCATAAAAACCTCCTTATTATTATACGGATCAAATTTTGTTTACCCATCATTGTAAACGTATCCTCATGTACACCTCATGTGTCATGTTTGTGGCTTTGAGTGATTAAAAGTATTGTATTGTTTACAAATTATTATGAAATTAATGTTCAAAATCATCACCATATAGCCCTGGCGACGCCAAAATTTACGTTGCATATTGCTGACATCATCAAAATTAAAACGACGTCATGACGTGTTACAACCGTTACCCCATTGTGTAAAATTGAAAAGGGTATTTTCCAATTCTGGTATCAAAATGTGCAATAAACATGGCTACACAAAACATTGAATACGTACATGTGACATTTTTAAGTGTTAGTTAAAACGAATTATAAATTATGTTTAAAGGTACATGCCCACGCAGTAGGTTATAATATAGTGATACAGATACTTTTGTATATTCTGTACGTATGACATTTTCTGGCAAAACAAACATTCATTCACCATTACCACACGTATTGATTGGAATTATTATGCATTTTTTTTTATATGAAAATTTTCACACTGATATCAGGGGCGATAATCGTGTTTCCTTAAAATTTTAACGGACATTACTATTTATTCTCTGTATTTAATTGTTGATGTGCAATAATCATACTTTATAATCTGTCGAAAAATATTATTTTTTCAGGTGACTCATTTCATTAGAATAAATAATTAGAAAATATCATGCCTCATTTGCATATGAAAATAGCCTGATACCAACGCGGGTCACTATCAGTAAAATAACTATTACTAAAGCTGAATATATTTGTTCTCGATGTAAATTTTTTTTGGATTTTCCCCCCAATGCAGCAGGTTAAAATGGGATCGAACCCGTTTGCTCGGGCTTACATGACATGAATATTCGGGATGTGGTCGTATGTTCGGTATAGCGCGAATTCCGGTATAGAGGGGGTCCGGTTTGGAGGGGTTCCACTGTATTACTAAATGATTATATCTGTTTTCCGGCACTTGTAATTTTTAGAATTGGTGGAATAGTGACACAATTATACACTTATTTAATTCCTATAAAGAATAGTTTGTGCTTACTGAGTGGGCATGTACCTTTAATTGGGGTCTTTGCTGCGTTTTTTTCTCTCCACATTTTGTTGAAGACATATTTACCGCGGTCTGTCAAATCTTAAACAATAACATCCGAAGTATATCCGAATGAAAAAAAACTTAGGTCTATTTGCACGAACTCGGACGTTTCGCATCATAAACGTTTCAGACCAGGGTCGAGTCGGCCATATCCTTATTTTTTTCACATCTCAAAGCAATTACTTACGCGTCGTCACCTGCGAACACTGTGCGTATTAAATGGCGAATTAAAAAAAGGAATCGACATTATCAATCGTAATTGACCGACCGGAAATTCATATGAAGTGCTTTTCACCAATACTGTCACCGTGTAATCTGCTAAAAAACAGTGACCATGCGTATCCTATTTATAAAACATCCATAGCTTAATATATGTATAGTTGCATCATCGATATAGACGCTTATTGTAACGAAATACGACAGATAGGCTAGCGGTGATTTTGTGGCTGATTTTCCCATCAACGTCTTTGGCATTTTTCAATAATTTTATTGAATACTGTCCTTGTAAAATTATCAGTACGCATATATTTTCAAGCCAATTGATTACTCGATGTTTTAATTGGGTTTTGGTACGCATGGCTTTCAATTTTAATTGGGTTTTCAGATTTTTTGATTGCGTATTTACGCAAAAACGCAGCTTATCAAGGCCTCTGGGGTTACACAAATCTGTTAATGAGAGGAATAAATACTGAAAACATTCCGATTGACTGACAATCGTACTCACATATTTCCCATACAACTTGTGTCATATTATCAACAGAGACACTGTCAACCTACCCTGCCCTGTGTGTCCATCTCGTATGACTTTGACTAATATTCGTCCCCACCCTCTTGACTCGACGCAGACATCACCTTCCCATCGGAGTCTGGCACTGGCAGTGTGTTACCACTATACCGTTTCCTGTGTGCGATAAATAGAGTTTATTCAACTGCCATTTTGAAATATCAGATCTATTTCCCAAGACATCTGGAAATGAGTGCGGAGCCCGAGTTTCTTTGTCGGATTTACAAATGTCAAGCGAAATAAACCTGGTATTTCAAAATGGTAGTGAAATAAATTGTATATTATATGCTCTTCGTAAAATGTGAAATTTGCTCTTAGACAAGTTTATAACGTTGTCAAAATTGACTATTTTGACGTTAGCGTATCAAATGCTTCTTCGCAGGCAAACCACTGGGTAGCATGTAATATATAAAGGCAGAGCTCCAGATAAGCTGCGTATTTGCTTAAATACCCAATTAAAATTGCCAAAAAGCCAATTATAGCATATTTTTCTTATTTTCCATGAAAACACAACTTGGCATGTTATGTTTTAATTTCAAAACAAAATATTCAATAATTACTGTCTGTTGACGTGTAAACAGTAGTGTCATTTTATTTTACCTAATTAAAATATTGATCAGACTGTGCAGCTTCTACACTGGCTGCAAAACCCATAAGCCCCATTTCTCCAGTCACAAATGAGGCTAGGAAGTGTGTAGGAATTCTGAGGCTCACCGAGGAATTCCTACTGTTTCCCAGCCGAGTCTGATAAACTTAACAGACATAGATAATACAAGGTTACTGTCTTTTATATCAAGTTTATCGAACGAGGCTCGGAAACGTGTAGGAATTCCTACTGTTTCCAAGCCGCTGTAGTGTCTTATGAAATAATTTATTAGTCGATGCTAGGAAACATGTAGGAATAAGCTTTGTGTCCTTATCTGCAGATGATATAATGGCGAACTGTGCAGACCCAGATCAGACTATGTCGATATGCTGGCTGATCTGGGGCTACGTTTGTCACAAATCCCATAAGCCACATTTATCCCGTCAACACAGTGTGTATGTGCCGTGAAACCTTTTTGATATCTGTCAATACGACCTAATCACTGCGCATGAATATGTGCGGTGACTGGTGTTATTTTTTTGCATTTAAAAGCCAATTGTAGGTGTTGACGGGATAAATAGAATAGTAGGTTAGTGCCTTGAATGGGGAAAATATCTGGCGCAGCACGGAAACGGGATGTGCTCAACAGAGCCTCGCCCATCCCGTTTCCTAAGCCTTGCCAGATATTTTTTCCCATTCACGGCACTAACCTACTACATGTATTCTCAATTTCTCCAATCACACACCATGTGATTTTGTACCTAAGAACATCTGCAATATTTCGTGAAAAATATTTAAAAAAATTACAATAAAGTATTTGTAAATGACGTTGAAAGTCGACAAAATGCATCTGCATTGCTATGAAAATTTCCTGCTCCGCCGTCGTGGGGTGGTGCGGTCACTGGATGAAAATGTTCTCTCTGTGGCAGAAAAACGAACTGAGGACCAGTGACTCTTCAGTCGGTAAAATTCTGGACAAGAAATACATTAACCCTTTCATCACTGTAGGCCTGTATACTGGTATTGGCAAATAGTGTAGATCCAGAACATGAAAAGTGGATTGGTTGGAAAATTGACATATCAAAGTTCATTCCAGTTAGTTGGGGGTGAAAATGTTAAGATCTTTAACTCAGTATAATTGGCATAAGAAAGAAATTGGCGTTTTTTTAACTGGACATAAATGCATAATTGCAGAAAAAAATATGAGCTCAGGACCAGGGACTTTTCACTCAGTAAAATACTGGACAAGAAAGTAACTGGGTAAAATGCTTGATAACAATGACACTAGGTTTTCATTTTGGTAAAATGTTGGATAACAATGACACTGGGTTTTCATTTTGGTAAAATGTTGGATAACAACGACACTGGTTTTTCGTTTGGTAAAATGTTTGGATAACAATGACACTCGGGTTTTCATTTTGGTAAAATAGTTGGATAACAATGACACTGGGGTTTTCATTTGGTAAAATATTGGATAACAATGACACTGGGTTTTCATTTTGGCAAAATGTTGGTGGAACAATGACACTGGGTGATTTTGGTTGGTAAAAATGTTGGATAACAACGACACTGGGTTTTTTTATTTTTAGTAAATAAAATGTTGGATAACAATGACACTGGGTTTTCATATTTTGGTAAAACAAAGATGGATAACAATGACACTGGGTTTTTGTTTGGTAAAATGTTGGATAAAAACAACGACATCTGGTTTTCATTTTGGTAAAATGTTGGATAACAATGTCACTGGGTTTTCGCTTGGTAAAATGTTGGATAACAATGACACTGGGTTTTCATTTTGGTACAATGTTGGATAACAATGACACTGGGTTTTCATTTTGGTAAAATAAAATGTTGGATAACAATGACACTGGGTTTTCATTTTGGTACAATGTTGGATAACAATGACACTGGGTTTTCATTTTGGTAAAATGTTGGATAACAATGACACTGGGTTTTCATTTTGGTAAAATGTTGGATAACAATGACACTGGGTTTTCATTTTGGTAAAATGTTGGATAACAATGACACTGGGTTTTCATTTTGGTACAGTGTTGGATAACAATGACACTGGGTTTTCATTTTGGTAAAATGTTGGATAACAATGACACTGGGTTTTCATTTTGGTACAGTGTTGGATAACAATGACACTGGGTTTTCATTTTGGTACAGTGTTGGATAACAATGACACTGGGTTTTCTTTTTTTTTTTATTTTGGTACAGTGTTGGATAACAATGACACTGGGTTTTCATTTGGTAAAATGTTGCATAACAATGACACTAGGTTTTCATTTGGTAAAATTTTAACCAAGAAAGACATTGATAATCTTCATGCTGTAAAATTCTGGCAAGAAAGACATTGTGCGTCTTTACTCGCTATAACTGGAAAATACATTGTCCCGGCCTCAAATGACCTCAGCTGTTGACAGGCCATTAAACACCATTAAACCAAATCCAAAGACATCGAGTCTTCACTCGGTAAACTTCTGGACATGAAGGACTGTTATATTTTCAATGAGCAGTGTTCAATGTTATAGATGACAACTGTTCCAATATCAATCAGATACGTCGTTCAACTAGCTGGTCGTTGACTAAATACACTCGGACCAGAAACACATTGTCATATCCTGCATTGACCAGACTATATACGATAGATCATAGTCAATCCAAATTCATTTATAGTATTTTGGCCTTCAAAAAGTTTTAGTCATTTACAAGTTTATTGCATAATCTCGAACTTTATTCCTCAACCTCCGACAGTACTCCTTACACTTTAACCATTAGAGGGCGGGAAATGTAAAGTGTCGTCTGCCGTTGTTTAATATTTTGTCCGTATTCTCGATAAAAACATGCTTTGGCAGCACTTTAGAATCATTTCCATTGGAAATGATTCTAGAGTGCTGCCAAACTATGTTTTTCTTTATAAAAATGTAGATTAAAAAAATAAACGGTAACGACAAAACTTAATTCAGCATTGTAAGGGTTAAACAGACGAATAACTCCCACAATAAACACAACAGCCAATGTGTTTATTGCAGCAATCTACATGATAAAAGTGCCATACTTCATGAGGTGGTTAGGTGGGAAGACAATCTCTGAGTCGTCCAGGGCGGGATCCTTCTCCTTCGCGTTCTCCCGACTACTCGTGCTCGGCACGCTGCCTGTACATGGGTGGAAAAAACGTGATTTGGTTTAATGTCCCAGCAATAGCCAAGGTCATATAGAGACAGGACCACAGTTTAAAGTCTCATCCAACAGACCAGTGGGATGGAAATACTTTGTAAGTATTTATCATGCCTAGGGCGAGGATTTAACCCAAAACCTCCCGTATTGAAGTCCAATGTCATATCCCCTAAACCAAGGCTCATCCCTATATATGGCTGAAGAGGAGAATTTTAGACACACACACTACACTCCCGCCTGCGATTCGCTTACCAAGAATTGCAATCCAGCGGTCCTTGAATTGCAATTCTTCCCCTCTGGAATTGCAGTCTAATTGCGGTCCAAACACGGTCCTGTTTTTGCGGTCATTCTTTCGCGATACCGTTTGTGCGGTCATTCTTTCGCGGTCCAGTTTGTGCGGTCATTCGTTCGCGATACTGTTTGTGCGGTCATTCTTTCGCTATTTGCGGTAAAAACTTACCGTATCATCGTATAGTACAGTTTGTTTACATTATCAGTGATTATACAAACGTACTATACGAATATTATACAAACATACCGATATCCGTTCGTATATACGATATATCCGTAGGATATGGTATGAATATAAAGTGGGTCATCGTGTGGTTAAAATATACCGATGCACCGGTTCATTTCAAATGTAAACATCCGGTTTTCATTTCGATCATCTGCCACAATTTTAAGTTTTTCAAAATGAATACATTTTCAGTTTTACGATACAGAAACAATATTTCAAACTGAGGATTGTGAAGTACTGTATCAAAGTACATATACATTTGGCGTCCTAAAAGATCCGGTCTATATCACACAGTGGGAACAATGTGTATCACCACCACCACCAGTTTTTGTCTATGACTACACTACACATCCTGGTGCGATGGCCGACTGATCAAGGGCTAAACTAGTCTTGGTGCAATGGCCGACTGATCAAGTTCTAAACTAGTCGTGGTGCGATGGCCGACTGATCAAGTTCTAAACTAGTCCTGGTGCGATGGCCGACTGATCGAGTGCTATACTAGTCCTGGTGCGATGGCCGATTAATCAAGGGCTAAACTAGTCTCAGTGCGATGGCCGACTGATCAAGGGCTAAACTATTCCTGGTGCGATGGTCGACTGATAAAGTGCTAAAGTAGTCCTGGAGGGCCTCATGGAAGATTAGTTTATAACTAAATGTGTAACCCTCTTTAAATAAAGTCTATTATTATTATTATTATTATTATTAAGTTCTAAACTAGTCCTGGTGCGATGGCCGACTGATCAAGTTATAAACTAGTCCTGGTGCGATGGCCGACTGATCGAGTGCTATACTAGTCCTGGTGTGATGGCCGACTGATCAAGTGCTAAAGTAGTCCTGGTGTGATGGTCGACTGATCAAGTTCTAAACTAGTCCTGTTGTGATGGCCGACTGATTGAGTGCTATACTAGTCCTGGTGGGATGGCCGACTGATAAAGTGCTAAAGTAGTCCTGGTGTGATGGCCGAATGATCAAGTGCTATACTCGCATGGCCGACTGATCACGTGCTATACTGGGCATGGTGAGATGGCCAACTGATCAAGTGCTATACTGGGCATGGTGCAATGGGCGACTGATCAAGCGCTATACTAGTTATGGTGCGATGGCCAACTGATCGAGTGCTATACTAGTCCTGGTGCGATGGCCGACTGATCAAGGGCTAAACTAGTCTCGGTGCGATGGCCGACTGATCAATGGCTAAACTATTCCTGGTGCGATGGTCGACTGATCAAGTTCTAAACTAGTCCTGGTGTGATGGCCGACTGATCAAGTGCTATACTCGGCATGGCCGACTGATCACGTGCTATACTGGGCATGGTGAGATGGCCAATTGATCAAGTGCTATGCTGGGCATGGTGCAATGGGTGACTGATCAAGCGCTATACTAGTTAAAGTGCGATGGCAGACTGATCAAGTGCTCTACTATTCCTGGTTCGATGGCCGACTGATCAAGTGCTATACTCGGCATGGCCGACTGATCACGTGCTATACTGGGCATGGTGAGATGGCCAATTGATCAAGTGCTATGCTGGGCATGGTGCAATGGGCGACTGATCAAGCGCTATACTAGTTAAAGTGCGATGGCAGACTGATCAAGTGCTCTACTATTCCTGGTTCGATGGCCGACTGATCAAGTGCTATACTCGGCATGGCCGACTGATCACGTGCTATACTGGGCATGGTGAGATGGCCAACTGATCAAGTGCCATAGGTGGGGCATGGTGCAATGGGCGACTAATCAAGCGCTATACTACTTATGGTGCGATGGTAGACTGATCAAGTGCTCTACTAGTCCTGGTGCGATGACCGACTGATCAAGGGCTAAACTAGTCCTGGTGCGATGGCCGACTGATCAAGTTCTATACTAGTCCTGGTGCGATGGCCGACTGATCAAGGGCTACACTAGTCCTGGTGCGATGGTCGACTGATCAAGGGCTAAACTAGTCCTGGTGTGATGGCCGACTGACCAGGGCTAAACTAGTCCTGGAGCGATGGCCGACTGATCTAGTTCTATACTAGTCATGGTGAGATTGCCGACTGATCAAGTGCTAAAACTAGTCCTGGTGGCTGGTGCGATGACGACTGATCTAGTTCTATACTAGTCATGGTGAGATTGCCGACTGATCAAGTCTAAACTAGTCCTGGCTGGTGCGATGGCCGACTGATCAAGTTCTAAACTAGTCCTGGAGCAATGGCCGACTGATCAAGTTTCTAAACTATACTGGAGCGATGGCCGCTGATCAAGTTCTTAAACTAGTCCTGGTGCGATGGCCGACTGATCGAGTGCTATACTTGTCCTGGTGCGATGGCCGACTGATCAAGGGCTAAACTAGTCCCGGTGCGATGGCCGACTGATCAAGTGCTATACTAGTCCATGTGCGATGGCCGACTGAACAAGTTCTAAACTAGTCCTGGTGGGATGGTAAACTGATCAAGTTTTAAACTAGTCCTGGTGTGATGGCCGACTGATCAAGTTCTAAACTAGTCCTGGTGCGATGGCCTACTGATCAAGTGCTAAACTAGTCCTGGTGCGATGGCCGACTGATCAAGTGCTAAACTAGTCATGGTGCGATGGCCGACTGACCAAATCGCATGCCATAATAACTAGATGGCCATGGCCTGCATGTCGTGCCCGCCGAGGCATTTGATAGTACAAACAATTTTTTTTAGTGCAACAAAGCTTTAGCCCGTCGATGTAAAAACGTGCCGCACCCGCCGAGGCTTTGATAGTATAACTAAAAAACACTTTAACCAAAAACTTTATCCTGAATGCACACCAATGTGCCAACTATATCGCTCTGTCTGCAAGCGGGCCCAACAAAAACATTAAGGGAAATTTCAAAGTAATTTGACTGTGACATTGGGCACATATAAATAATAATGAAAATGTGGGTGACAAATACACCGTATGTGAAGTTTCGAGTGAATTGGTGAAGCGGTTTCAGAGATATTGTGTTCGTAAAGGTACATGCCCACTCAGTAGGCACAAAATGTTCTTTATATCAGAGATATCATCCGAGACATTTTCGGGCAAAATAAACATTAATTCACCATTAATACACATATTTATTTGCATTATTAAACATTTTATATCAGACGTAAATTTTCACACTGCTATCAGGGGCGATAACCGTGTTTCCTTAAAATGTTACCAAGACATTACTATTTATTTTTTGATGTGCAATGATCATACTTTATAATCTGTCGAAAACATTATTTTTTCAGGGAAACACATTTAATTAGTATAAGTAATTAAAAAATATCAAGCCCCATTTGCCTATGAAAATAGCCTGATATCACCGCGTGTCACTATCAGTGAAATAAACATTACTAAATGATTATATCCATATAACGGGCACTCGTAATGTTTAGAACTGGTGGAATAGTGACAAAATTATACACTTATTTAATTCCTACAAATAACTGAGAATACACATAACTTTAATTGTTGTGCCTACTGAGTGGGTATGTACCTTTAATTAGCATAAATTATTAAAAACAAGAAATGCGTCTGTCGAACGTGGATGCCACCTGCAGCATATTTGAGAAACTGTGACAAAGTGGTTAACCGAAAAGTGTGACGGACGGACAGACGGACGGACGGAAGGACGGTCCAAACACTATATGCCACCCGTTTCTTCAAAACCCGGTGGCATAAAACTATCATGCCTCATTTGAATATGAAAATAGCTTCATACCACTGCTAGTCATTATCAGTAAAATAAATATTACTAAATGATTATATATGGATAGCGGGCACACATAATTTTTAGAACTGGTGGAATAGTGACACAATTATACACTTATTTAATTGCTATAAAGAACAGTTTGTGCCTACTGAGTGGGCATGTACCTTTAAAAACTTTAACCTTAAATCAAAAAAATTTGGAACCGACGCACGAAGTGACGTTACATATGGATGTACGTATGTATGTACATGTAGGCCAATGTGACAACTATATCGCACTGTCCACATGCAGGCATGTCAAAAACTTTGAGGTAAACTTTCAAAGTAATTTGACCTTGATGTGGGCACAGGGGTTGCAGGGTTGAGCATAGAATGAAAATATGGATGATGATAAACACACATGTGAAGCTTCGAGTGAATTGGCGAAGCTGTTTCTGAGATATAGTGTTCTTAAAAACTTTAAAAACTTTAACTACTGTAAATAAAAACCAGATGGCCATGGCCCGCATGTTGAGCCCACCGAGGCATTTGATGGTGTCGGAGTATATTTATTTGAAGTTTGAATTAACGTATGTAAAAGCTTTAACGCAAATTTGAAAGTCATTTGACCTTGATCTTGGGCATGTGGGTCGCATGCGTGGGCTATAATATGAAAATATGGATGATAATAAAGAATTATCTAAGTTTGAAGCAAATCTGGGTAAGTGTTGTGGAGATATAAGGTATGCAAAAACTTTAACAAAAATTTCAAAGTCATTTTACCTTGACCTTGGGGCACAGGGGCCGCATGAGTGGGACACAGAATGAATATATGGATGACGACTAATAAGCATTTGATGTTTCAAATCAATGTGACTTAGGATATGGTATTTAAAAACATACACCGATTTCGGACGGACTGACGCACGGACGTCATTGTGATCACTAAGTCTCGCTTTCCGCAAGCAGGCTCGGCAAAAAAAATACAGATGGACGTCAATGTGCAGACTATAAAGCACTGTCCACAGGCGGTCGCGACAACAATTGTCCAACCCCTTTTTAAAGGTGCAAGCCCACTCAGTAGGCTAAAAATGCTCTTTATGGGAATTAAATAAGTGTATAATTGTCACTATTCCACTAGTTATAAACAATTACGAGTGCCCGCTATACAGATATAATCATTTGGTAATATTTATTTTACTGATAGTGACGCGCGGTGGTATCGGTATTTTCATGTGCAAATGGGGCATGATATTTTATAATTATTTATACTATTAAATTAAATGCATCAACTGAAAAAAAATTTGACAGATTATAAAGTATGATCATTGCACATCAAAAAATCAATACAGAGAATAAATAGTAATGTCCGTTAACATTTTAAGGAAACACGGTTATCGTCCCTGATATCAATGTGGAAATTTTCTTCTGATATAAAATGTATAATAATGCCAAACAATACGTGGGTAATGGTAAATGATCTGGCCAGAAAATGTCTCCGATGATGTCTCTGACATAAAGAACATTTTGTGCCTACTGAGTGGGCATGTACCTTTAACGCTAGCTCCGCCCTGTCCAGTGAGACCTATGCATGTGTTAAGTTTCATAAAAAATATTGCAAAGGGTGTTCGCGTTATGCTCCGGACAAATCAGTGTGCGAAAAAACAAAGGGAGATAACTAAACTAGAAAATGTGTTCATAGAACACGGATACCCCACATATCGCTTTGATAGTAAACAAGGCAAAATTCCAGTGTCCAAAAGGGAGAGATAATCCATGACACGGGGTTTGAATCAAAAATCGAAATAACTTTCCGCATCTATCATCATAAGGAAGCTACAATATCAAATTTCAGTGCTGTAGCTATTACAAAAGTTTTACGAGTTATAAGGCAACATTTTCAAATTCTAATTAAAAAAGAGGGAGATAATCCATGACTCGGGGGTCGAATGAAAATAAACTTTGCAAATCTACTCATCATAAGGACATACAAGTTTCAGGTGTGTAGCTATTAGGGTTTAAAAGTTTTACGAGCTACAAGACAAAATTGGAAAATTCTAACTTGAAAAGGGGGAGATAATCCATGACCATGGGGTTGAATCAAACATACATGTACCAAGTTTCAGGTCTGTAGCTATTACGGTTTAAAAGTTTTTCGAGTTAGTAGGTTGGTGACGGACGGAAGAGCGGACAAGGTCAAGGGTAACACTAAATGCCCCCTCCACTATCGTGGTGAGGCAAAAGTTGTCATATACATGTACAAGTAACTTACCTTAATTCATCAGTTACACATCAGACGATGAATGAACTTTAATTCTGGTGTAGAATATTAAAGTTATTCATTATATTCAATACTGCTGCTTTGACATGAAGTGAAATTAAAACATGCATGACATGATCTGGAAGAAAAACCACAGACCAAGCACACATAATCAGAATCACGTCTGTCGGTTCTTATCCAGCTCCGATTTCTGTCACCTGTCCACAAAATCCAGAATCCAACATTGTCGCAAATTTAATCCTCTATGTTGGTGTACGTTAGAACAAAATGTCACTTAGTATATTATCCAATCCATTGTAATCTCTTGTTTCTCTAAATAAATGCGTCCAACAATCCCTGTAGCTGCTATCGTGATAAAAAATGTTAAAGGTTCCGTCAGCGCCTCACATATTGATCTTAATATCCACCATTTTGATACCAAGTACCAGAATAATGATGTTTCCATGCGCCGTCGTAGTGTTATCTGTCAGATTCCGTTGTTTATTTGATCAAATTGATGGACAAATTTGTGTCCGCTAATGTCGCCAAGAGCATAATCTGTGACGTTGACTACTAATTTGGCATAACTTCTAGCTTGTGAATTTTTGGTGGAATGAAGTGATCACTATGGTGAATAAGTGTGTATTTGTGCCCGGTTTGCTCAGCAGGTAGAGCGATGGTGTGGTAAACCAGAGATCCCCGGTTCGATTCCGGGCTGGTGCACATCTTTCTCACCCTGTGACATTTAGCGCCCAACGTAGTTGCGGGAAGTAACTCTGCAGAATACTCCCGCATCGTCCGTACCGAGAGTTTATAATGGTGCTCTCCGTAGGTTTCCTCTGCAAAGTACCAAATCACATCTGATTTGCACTTCAACTGTTAATTGCGACATATTTTCTGTATTTTTCAATTGAAAGAAATGTCAGTATTATACTTATTCATTTCTGTGTAATAAGTACAGAAAAATATGTCACAATTAACAGCTAAAGCGCGAAATGAGATCCGATCCGGTACTCTGCAGGAAAAACCTATGGAGCACCGGAACTCTGGGCACGGACGATAATTGAGTATTCTGTTGCCCAACAAAGGACCGCGACTGATAAATACTCCCAAATTGTACCCAAACATATGGAATTCGGAGACAAAAATTAAACATAGAATTTGAGGACGAATTTCAATTTGGCGGAGAAGAATGTCACAGTACGCAACTGACCATGGGGATGAAGTGTGTATGATCTGTGCCTTGTTAGCTTGCTCGGTAGAGCCATGGGCATGGTACGGTAAACATGAGGTCCCTGGTTCGATTCCGGGCCGTTATTTATCTTTCTCACTCTGTGACACAAGTAAACCGTTTTATTTTAAAGAAATGGCTATCACCGGAATATCTTCACAAAATTTGATTCGGGCCAATAGAAATCAACAGCCAGAACAGAACGTTTGCAGTAATATAAATCTAATTCCAAAATAAATTCTTAATATTTTTTTTATGATCAGTTTTCGAAAATTAAAATATGCTTTTCTTTTAAAATTATTATCAATATGTTCACCATGTTATTATGGTTAATATGCAATTCACAGTCTCCTTGCAGCTTGAAATTGAAAGACATTATGAAAAGTTGTGTTGATCTCAGAAATTGTCATGTCGACTATAGGATCACGTCAAAATAATGTCAACATAATAGGAAAACGTAATTTGATACCGACGAAAACGTAAACAAAACGCAAAATTGATGCTTTGTTTTGCTATATTATACCGTAGACCACACATTATCATTTGCTTTTATATGAAAATAAATATATTGTCAGCATGGTGGTGTCTATTAATTTGTTCTTGATATTCGGAACGGCAGTGAGTGAGTGACGACATTTTGTTTTGTCCAAGAAATTGTCAAGGTCAATGTTTCACTGTTTGTCTCGCAATAACCCGCCGATTTATATTTGCGCACCAAAAAAAACAGATCACAAATACCGCTGACTTTCTAGTCACTTTGAATTAGATAGATGGGAGGGATAAAATTTTGGATTGGAACAACACGGATACGTTTGTCAACTATTTCAAATTTTATTGCCGCATGGTTTAAGCAGAGCGGGTCCGCTGGTTTTACCGCAGAGCGCAGCGTAAAGCGGTCATTCTTCCGCAGTTTACAGACAAAAAGGAGCGTAAATTGCAATTAAAAGCAGAGCGCAGCGCTAACTGCGCTATAAGTATTGCAATTCCGCAACCAACTCTTTGGACCGCAGTCACATGATTGCAGTCCGATTGCGGTCCAATTGCAATTAATGGGAACGCGAATTGCAATCCTGCGCTCCAGGAATTGCAATTTGCCTGGTAAGAGAACCGCAGGCCACTCTGTACCATAATTGCCCTAAATATCCGGACACAATTTATTCTAGGAAACACCCATTAATCTATGGTTTCTCACAGTAAGGAGTGTCCAAATATTTATGGCAAGTATGGTCGTAGTTTATCACAATAACTTTGTGTTTGCATACCATTTGTTTGGGAAACCCCTATTTTATAAATATTTGGATACCATTTGTTTTGGGAAACCCCTATGTTATAAATATTTGGATACTACAGTCAAACTTGTCTTAAGCAAGCGGCCATGGGAAAGTCCAAAATTGCTTGCTTAACACAGGTGGGTGCTTAATGGAGGTTCATCTTGGACCGACTTATAACTTGTTCCGACTTATAACTTGTTCCATATAGATTTATATGTACAATTAATGTACAGTCAAACTTGTCTTAAGTTCATATGTACATCATGATATCCAGTGTTTACTTTAATTTCGAATACTCATTGATCTAAGCGGCGCTTATGTCAATTAGAAAAATTTGATGGGTCAATCGCGTGTTTGTTGTTACAAGATGTACCAGTTCGTCCGAAAACCACCAGTTTGTCTGGCGTATGTAGTTAGGCCACAGTCAGCATAGCTCGGCTCATAACAGCAGTCCCCATGCCACGCTCGCTATAACTTGCACATTATGATGCATGCAAATGAATCCGTTTAAATTCACTTAAAATATCATTTATGAACTTGGATGTGCATAAATTCTGTATATTTAGTGAATACCAAACTGAATTATCATAAAAATCGGGTTACGTCAACATCGATTGGAAAAGGTTGCAAAAGGACGAAACTACGTAGGTACGAAATAGCCGAAATTGTCCGTGATATTTACAGACTTTTTCATGTTTTCTGACAATACAGTTAGCCATATTTGGTTGAAATAAACGCGTGTTTGCGTGTTTGCATGTGTTTGTTTGTCTGGTTGAGAGTATTCGGAGAGAGTTAACTATACCGGCCTTTACTTATCAGCGATTGGCTGTACTGTATAAATAACTTGGCCACGAGAATAACACGTGTTTTGAACTGACAACTATAGTAGCCAGAAGCAATGTTTGGCCACAGGTGGAAGACTCGGACATATGACACCGAAAAAATGCCTATTAAAAAAAATCCATTACCCACCCACTTGGTCTCGTGCATTACCATCTTCTATAAAGAGAAGATGGTAATGTACGAGACCAAGTGGGTGGGGTAATGGGATTTTTTTAATAGGCATTTTTTTGGTGTCATATGTCCGAGTCTTCCACCTGTGTGTTTGGCTAGGGGAATTATTGAAACTATCGACCCGTGACTTTTATTGTCACAGCGGGTAGGCATGATTTTAGTGAATCGCGTAATGTGATGAAAATTTGGTCAAACAATCGGGTGTCATAAAACAAATTGAAATGGTATTGTAAACAGTTTGGCAGGCCTGCAATTAGCTTGATTTAGGTCACTGGGTGGGAAATGGGGATTACCTGAACGAATTTGGTTCCAGCTTTTTTTTTAGAATTTCCGATATTTTCCGAGAATGGTCGCTAAAACGAGGATTTCGAGTCAAAATGGACGATTTTGCATGGACGTTGGCCGCGTTAGACAGGTTCACGCTTAATACAGGTGCATTTTAGAGTAATTTTCATTGGGGGGAAATAAAATGGCCGCTTAACGGAGGGAGACGCTTAATACAGGTGGCAGTTAGTACAGGTGCGACTGTATTTGTTTGGGAAACCCCTATTTTATAAATATTTGGAGACCATTTCTTTTCGGAAACCCTTATTTTATAAATATTTGGATTCCATTTGTTTTGGGAAACCCCTATTTTATAAATATTTGGATACAATTTGTTTTGAGAAACCCCTATTTTATATATTTTTGGATACCATTTGTTTTGGGAAACGGTTTAACCCCTATTTTATAAATATTTGGATACCATTTGTTTTGGGAAACCCCTATTTTATAAATATTTGGATACTATAAGTTCGTCCAAATACTTTGTTATTACGGTATATGCAAACACTGTATTATGATTATGAATAGCTATATAACATTACTAAATATATATGTATATAGAGTCACTGATATTCTAACACATCGCTCTTCAAGTGTTCATATCAAGACAAACATCACCTTCGACCAGATACCTGAGGCATTATCAGATATATTTTTTAGAAAACAAATGGAGTGGAACAGTTTCAAATGCCAAATCCTGCACTTGGCTAAACAAACATATTTTTTTGCATCCACAAATGCATAAGTGTGCTTTCCATGTTGAAACATTAGTATTTTTTCTGCAAGTATCAAATCCTGATTTCATGATATATCCTTAAAATTTCCACTCCTGATTATGATGACATACACCACATATTCAATCTGGTTGATGTTAAAGATGACACACAAAAATAGACTGCTAAAATTTTAAGGGTTAAGCATTGTGCCCACTTACTGAGTGGCCGGAATCCTGACCGTGTGACCATGTCGGCGGTGGCCGTCATGCCTCCGTTATAGCCGCTGTCCGCTTGACCCGATATGGAACTGTCCACACTGGGCTGTCTCTGGTGGCTCGGTGTGGGGCCACCCTCACTTACACTCGGACCTGTAGTTAGACACGGGGACTAACTTGGTAAATTTGTTATCAATGTAGCCACTGTCTGTCTGACCCGATATGGAACTGTCCCTGGTGGCTCGGTGTGGGGCCACCCTCACTTACACTCGGGCCTGTAGTAACAGACACGGGGACCACCGTGATTAATTTAATATCAATGTAGCCACTGTCTGTCTGACCCGATTTGGAACTGTCCCTGGTGGCTCGGACATAAGTCCTCAGTGCCCTTGAACTTGGATGCTAGGACGTCAGTCATATGCAAAACAAAATACCATCTCTAGGCACACATTATGGCTAAATATTATCAAAATTGGTGAATCGGTTATTGAAAAATGAAAGGTGTTCCTAACGCAGGTACGCACATAAGTATATGGACTAACGTTGTATCCCCTATTGCTTATCGGCGAGGGGATGATAAAATTTGAAATGAAAAGGTATTTAACATATAACAGCACATTGTACTAG
The DNA here is from genome assembly GCA_029237695.1 of Conchocele bisecta. NCBI lineage: Eukaryota > Metazoa > Mollusca > Bivalvia > Lucinida > Thyasiridae > Conchocele > Conchocele bisecta. The sequence continues at coordinate 175,628 of CM055270.1, forward strand.
AGGGGTATAACTGTTGAGTTTGGTATTCATTACCCGATCGTGTACATTCATCAGCGACTTATGGTATGGATTTGTATGTCACAGTGGCGCTGTTTGCCATTACCAGTACAGTGGAATTCAATCTCTCTATTACAACATTGAACAACCACCCAACATGTCTTCTCACATGCAACCAAGTACCAACCTCGTTATGAACTTCCCAGTTAATGCCGCTACTAATTCCGGTTTTCCCCGGGACACCGTGTCACCGTGACCTAGTTGCCCATGGCGACCATCTCCCCATGTAAACACCTGCGACTCCGAGGAAACAACAATGGAGATGGTCAGCCCCGACTGCAGCCTGGAAAATATTCATCATACTCAATATCGTGTAGCACCAGAGGCTGTTAACTTTGTGATAGGATGGTTTCTTACATTTCAGCCAGTAGTTTACAGAAATATAACGGTAAATTACACCACTCAGCAGCAGTAGTTTACACCACTCTCGTGCTTACCATATATGGAGAAATGACGTCAATAACGTTGCAATGACGCGTTTCCTACGACCAATGAAGTCATGTTCTCGGACACACCCTCTCAATCGCGAGACAGTCGCCGTCACTATGGCCCGCCTCCAGAAATTAATTTGCATATTTATTGGCCATATTTTACGCTTGAATCACTTTGTTTTTTATGTAGAATCATGTGTGAAATGTAAGAAAATGTTTATTTAACCAGGTGAGTTGATTATCTTGAAATAATGCCATCATGACAGGGTCGTAGTGCTAAACAAACTTGGTTCGCTAAGCTCACTCGTTTGTTGAGTGTAAGGACCCAATCACTTGTGCATTATTTCACGAAAATCAGTTCACCTTGTTAAATAAACGGTATATAATATACTCAAGGTTTTCAATAGCCTCTGGAATTCAAGGGTCAAAATGGCCAATCAAGACTATATTTAATGTCCCGGAGTCAAAATCAAATCTCAAGGGTCAAAATGCAAAAAAAGGGTCTCTATTGAAAACTGTGATACTGTTTTAGACCTGTAGAAACATGTATAGTCATTGTTTAGTCACTTTGTTTTATGTCTGTTTGTTTGTTTATTGGTGTTTAACGGCCTATCAACAGCTAAGGTCATGCAAGGCCGGGCTAACAGATTCGATCCTGTAAATAACCTGCTGCATTTGGGGGAAAATCCCAAAATCAGAACGGAATATTTACATCGAGAAACAGTATATTCAGCCCTAAAATTAGAATAACCTGAACTGGTGCCAGGTCCATACCACACCAAAGTAACTTGGCCCCTTCCCCTAACAAGAATTCCGCCACGGAAGCGGTGTCGCGCATGCCGAGGCATTTGACCGTGAACATTACAAGTAAATAAATTACCTTGACCTTCAAAATTTGGATGTGGGGGTGTGCATAATGAAGCATCATCCGTAGACAAACATTGATGTGAAATATTATCAATGTCTGGAAAGGGGTTAAAGAGATATTGTGAAAAAACAATAACTTTAACGCATTTCTGTTACAAATGCGGTGAACATTACAAGTAAATAAATGACCTTGACCTTCAAAATTTGGATGTGGGGGTGTGTGTAATGAAGCATCATTCCTAGACAAACATTGATGTGAAATATTATCAAAGTCTGGCAAGGGGTTAAAGAGATATTGGGAAAAAACAATAACTTTAACCCATTTCTGTTACAAAAACGGTGAACATTACAAGTAAATAAATGACCTTGACCTCCAGACTTTGAATGTGGGGGTGTGCGTAATGAAGCATCATCCCTAGACAAACATTTATATGAAATATTATCAATGTCTGGCAAGGGGTTAAAGAGATATTGTGAAAAACAATAACTTTAACGCATTTTTGTTACAAAACCGGTGAACATTACAAGTAAATAAATGACCTTGACCTTGAGAATTTGCATGTGTGTTGTGCGTAATGAAGCATCATCCCTAGAAAAACATTGTTGTGAAATATTATCAAAGTCTGGCAAGGGGTTAAAGAGATATTGTGAAAAAACAATAAGTTTAACGTATTTCTGTTACAAAACCGGTGAACATTACAAGTAAATAAATGACCTTGACCTTGATAATTTGGATGTGGGGGTGTGCGTAATGAAGCATCATCCCTAGACAAACATTGATGTGAAATATTATCAATGTCTGGCAAGGAGTTAAAGAGATATTGTGAAAAAACAATAACTTTAACGCATTTGCCTTACAAAAAAACCGGACGACGCGGACGACGACGACAGAAAAAGCGCCGACTATAGTCGTGCCTCTGCTAAAGCAGGCGCAACAAAAATAGGGGTATAACCAGATTCAACTGTCACATACAAAATGCCAAAGACGTATGTGAGGTCCAAACCTTGTCTCCAGTCGGAATTCCGAAAAGGATAAACCCCAATCGTTAAATTACCCATCACATTCTCTCACCTGCCACTCAAACTTTATGCTTTATGAATAAAAGAAAGTGACTAAACAATGACTAGCTGCAAATGGACCAATGCTGACTGGTAAACAAGTGCTGCAGAGCTCCAGATAAGCTTTGTGTCTAAAGAGTACTGTACCCCTCATTTCAATTTAAATGCATATTTTATTTTTACAAATGGATTTTCTTCGTTATGAAATAGGGAACAAATGATCAAAACAAATTTAAACAGTCACTTATTATTCACTTATGTATACTGTAATACAGTTGAACAATTTACTGCAAATTGTTTTTTGCAGCTCAACTAAGTACATTTTCAACTTATTACAGTATTTCCACTACTCAATTTGAAAATCAATGCATATTTTCACATTGGTGTGAGTATTTCATTACGCAAACATTGTATTAGCGAGCCTACTCACCAAACCCCCCCCCCCCCCCCCCCCCCCCCCGCCCCCCCCCCCCCCCCCCCCCCGGTTACCTATGTAAACAGGGGTTTGATGAGGTTGGCGCAATAGGTAATGCGGTCAAATAGGTCACGATGCAGTGACTATTTTCATCAATAACTTATGTTGTAAGCGATTGTAATGTGTTTTCAATATTTATATTATTAAAATGTATCATATCGGTACCCCTTTAAGTAATATTTGTATATTTTAAATGTAATGATGTTGTCATGAAGCGCATGAATATAAGTATTAATTAATCCAGTTTATATTGAGGCAAATCACACAGCCTAAAAACATAGTGCTGGAGTATAAACCATAGTATCGTATATTATTCATAAGTATATCACTATTAAACATTAATTACAATATGTATGCATATTATTAAAACAGTAGATGCTACCGCTGTTTCGCTGTATGTGATATTTATAACAAAATAGTTTTGTATTCGTCCGCGTACGGATTTCTGTCACACAAAGCGCCATTTTCAGTTCATATTTTGACCTGTGAATATGAACCGGACTAAGTTTAAACAACGCTCGATTCCGTCCAATTCAGATTTCTCTGCAGAATGTTCAGACTAACTACATATTAAGTAATGTTGCTAAATAAGTGTTAACGGCTGGAACATGGTTATCACTAAAAGGAAGAAACCACAGTCGTATTATTGAAAAATAAGATTTACCTGAGACCTCATAGAGGCCGCCATTAATCCAGTGTAAACAATAGACCGTGTGATCCATTTCCTGAGTAGCCCCCGCTTAGTGAAACGAGTGCTACTCATGATATTATGCCCCAATAATTGGAAACGGTTTGAATTTCTCGGTAAAAACTACGAAAGTCATAAAAAAATAACGATGTATATTTAACATTGGATACGCTTAAACGGTATTACTCTCTCATCGGATCGTCAGTTGTCGTCGATAGCGATTTAACGTACTGATCTGGTCTTAATTTATTGTCAACTTTCAACGCCATTTACAGAATATATGGTTAATTTTGGAAATAAATAACGGCAAATTACGATGACGTCTGCTCTGAAATATCTGTCAACATGCGGACGTAATTTAAGGAAATCGATTATATTTTAAGGCTACATCTGTGACTAATTACGAATTTATGTATGGTCTTTGGCTACACCCGACACATTACACAGATCTAGTTGTAAATACACGTCGCTTTGTGTGGGGAAAAAATCGCATTATGCGTAGTTGTGTGTGACGAGGTGTTGATCTGATGACACCACACAGCTGTGACCCCTAGGCAATGTTTTGAAATTGACGTGTCGTTTTGATGTGTGCCGCAACACCTCACTGTCGGAGACAACATGACAATTAACGATATCTCTCGATTATCACAGATCTATTAGACGGCTGGTTATTTAAAATAAAGAGTAGTTCAGTACACCTTCGCCGATATTGTTTTTAGAAAATCAGTAATATTTTCCGGAAATGGTGTTGAAAAGTTGACTTTAAAAATTCTATCACCGTATTTAGTTGTGCCGATATTGTTTTAATAAATCAGTAATCTTTTTTCCGTAAATGGTGTTGAAAATTGACAAAATATATAGCCGCATTTCTCCGATATTCGTTTAGAAAAATCACCAATATTTTCTGTAAATGGTGTTGACACAAAATGCAGCGTTCACGCGGAATTCAAATTAAATACAAAATAATAATTTAATAAATAGACGCCGATGGCTACTGTGTTTGCGGCCAGTGAATTCTGATCGTGGTAGCCACAGTGCAGTTCGAACAGTGTTGTGAGCAGATGGAGGACAATAATTATTTCAAATTCATAAAAAAATGTTTGCTGTCCGAAAATTAATTAATTATGACAGCCAAAGAAAAAATATTTTGGGACAGTAAAACATTATATGGTATAGACAGTATAGACAGTACCTCAAACTTAAAAAAACAGTAACAAACTGTCTGTGTATATATTACTTAAACTTAAAACATCAGTAACAAACTGTCTGTGTATATATTACTTAAAGACAGACACTTTAATTGTTGGTAAGTTTCTATCAATTTATAGGTATTTTTATTAAAATCATAAAATTGTGAAAATATTAAAAAATATTCAAATCACAAAAATAATATATATGGAGAAAAAAAAATTATACCACGTCGAGGTTTGAACCCCCGACCCTTTCGGGAATCGGTAATTAAATCATTGAAGTCGGCGACCTTAACCTCACGACTGTTGCGCCATTTATGACAATCACAGTTATACAGAATGTGCTATCAGTATTACGCCACCATTTGAACGTAATAATTATTAAATTATTTGCAACTCCATCTACAACAATATCGTTACAGAGATACGCTATTGAAACAACATGTATTAGTACCCATAACATAACAAAGTAATGTATCATTATATATCACAGGAGATAGCTTAAAACTATATATCCTAATCATAAACAGAACAATCCGCTTGGCTCGTATGAAAATAGTTCGCGTGATATTGATTATCTCCCTTGCCGAAAGTAGTTCAGTGATTTATTAATTCCAAATAAGACGTGTTTGCGTAATGTTGTACTCCAAATTTTGATAATCAATGCATATTCAGCTAAAATATGCATTAAATTTGAAATCAGGGGGTACTCTACTCTTTAGACACAAAGCTTATCTGGAGCTGTGCACGGAAGAGATTGTACATGTAACTGTATGGCGTGAAAGGTGAAAGGACACCACTGAAATTACAATACCCTTACAGCATTGAAAATACAATATCGTGATCTACTGTCAGGTACCCATGTTATACCAGGAGTTGCTTGTACTAATGACTTACTAACCTGTCATTAACCCACTTCAGTCTAAGGAGATGAACATTTTTGTTGACACCAAAATCACATTAATTTGTTTATTTCTCCATAAAGGTATATGTTGTTACCACTCATTTGACGGTTCAAATGAGTGGTAACAACATATACTTTCAAAATGAAATAAAGAAAATAGTGATTTTTTTTCCTCTCAAAAGTTTATAATTGTATCCAGTCTATAATGGGTTAAGGACGTGTTAACCTTCTAATTACACATTCATACAACTGGGTCCAGATTAATTGGTTCCAGGTGTGAATCCCAGTAAAATTCACCATTAGGCCATAGCAAGTTCCTTCTCTGTTAAGCGTCCGCATGCGGGTACGTTTTGAAAGTAGTTCTGTGAAAAAACAAACTCAATGTGTGTGCTATTTTACACTATTTACTGGTGAAGTAATATGAAAACTGATTGGGGGACGTGTCCAAGTATCATGAATGTCCACTGAATAAGTTTAATAAGAGTATTTTGTTTCTGTACGTTTCTAAAGTTTGCTGGCTGAAATTTAAATTCATGCTAAAAACACTAACATAAATTTACCTTCGTTATTTTTCAAGGCCATGTTTGTTTTTATCGGATACGTAGGTAGGTATTGGTCAACTGGGTGGACGCTTAACATAGAAAAGATATGGTATAGCCTTAGGGTATGAATCCCAGTAAGGATGGATTCATCGCTATATAAGTATGCAGTCCAAACCAACCATTACATGGTGTAAAACTCACCGTCCGGATCTTGATTTTTGGCGGAAGTTCAATTGAGGTAACCATGGCGGTAGCACTGTCGATGTAGTACACGACCGTCCTGAAAAAGTAGACGGACGTTAATAATTTATAGGGGATCTTACATGAGTTGTTTTTTAATAGGATATATAGAGGATGTCAAACAAATATTCATTTGATATGAGATTTATAAAACGAGTCATGCTCAATTTATGCACCGAGCCTCTCTCTTGTGATAACAAATGGAAGTGAGCTTGAGAAACCTTGGATATATCAGATATGTTTCAGTGAGAAGTCGCCATTGAATATTTTCGCATCTAGTTGAAAATCTCAACAGAGAAATATAGATTTAATACTACATGTAGCAATAAACATGTTATCAATATGTCATATTATAAGTTCACGCTCTTTGTAAGCACTTCATATAACTATACGGGAGCACATTCGAACAATTGCTGTCATTTTACTTACTGTCTGTTTCACGAAACCTGCCCAAATTTTACGGCCATATAAACAATGCAAAAACAGTATTTTTTTGGATAATATTAAATTTTAATTTTATCAAAATTTAAGAATGAGACTACTTCTTACTTCGTGAAATTTGGTCCAATATTGATTTTATTACGAAAAATTAGTTCTCTATGGGAATTTAACATGGGGGAAAAAAGAGGTGGAGAACCTGGAGGAGTCGAAAAACGAAAACTTTTGGAAATTGATTCTGAAACCTAGCTGGATAGCTTGGAAATGATCTTTTGGAAATTGATTCTGAAACCTAGCTCGGAACAGCTAAACAGCGAAAGGAACCTTCCTTTCGCGAAAGGAAGATTTTCTACGAAAGGAAGGTTTTGATGTAGTTTAAATCAATTTTAGTTCAACTAAACTAATGCTTACAGTTAAATAAGTGTATTTCATATGTTTATGTATGATTTGATATTATGGGATGTAAAATTTATATGTTTAAAACGGGTTTAAAACCTTCCTTTCGTAGAACAATCTTCCTTTCACGAAAGGAACTTCGCGAAAGGAAGATTGTTCTACGAAAGGAATGTTTTGATGTAGTTTAAATCAATTTTAGTTCAACTAAACTAATGCTTACATTTAAATCAGTGTATTGCATATGTTTATGTATAATTTGATGTTGTGGGATGTAAAATTTATAGGCTTGGTGTTAGATGAAGGACAGAACGTTCACTTCTCAGAAGGAGCATTCCTTTTGCGAAAGGAACAATTTTGTTTCTGCGATACGAATGTTTTTTTTCCTCCAAGTTAAATGTTTTTTTTTAATATTCATTAATATTATGTTAATGCATTTTTCATTATAATGCATTAGACATAATTTTTACATTATTATAAAACGTATTCCTTTTGGGGAATGCGTGATCCTTTTTGGGAAGGAATTGTCGGGAAAGGAAGCTTTTCTGGGTGTTACGAAACACCAAAATACACCCAAATCGGAACCCCGCCCAAATATAGTCCAAATGCACCAATGCACCGCAATACATCCTACAACGTATCCCACAGTAGTGTACCGGTATTCGATGTATATGAAAGGAAAAGATCGTCGCAAAATGACGATTGTTCTACGAAAGGAAGGTTTTAATGCTGTTCAAATCAATAGTTTAGCTAAACTTATACTTATAAGTTAAATCTATTGATTAAGTCATTGTATTTAATAGGTTTATGTATAATTTGATATTATGTTGGACAGCATTCAAAGGAACATTCCTTTCTAGGAAGGATTGATTGATTGATTATTGGTGTTTAACGGCCTATCCTCTGCCAGGGTCATTTAAGGCCGGGCCAACGGGATGGATTATCCCGTATTCAACCTGTCCACAATGAGGGAAATTCCCAAAATCAGAACTCAATATTTACAGAACTATATATTCAGTCCTGAAATCAGAATATCCTGACCTGGTGCCGGGTCCATGCCGCACCACAGTCACTTAGCTCTGCCCCAAAGTAATAGGATTAGCTTTAAGCTTATTATTTCTTAATGGAGCATAACATGTTTTAGCTCTCAAGTACAGGGGGCATGTAAATGAGGGCCAAACCATGTAAGTCGGCATTCCGGAAAGGATGAATACCGATCGTTAAACTACCCTTCGCTGCTCCCAACCACCACCCAATTTCTAGGAAGGAAGACTGTGTTTTCGAAATGTGTTTTCCCAGATATTACCAATCAGAGTCTATACTGTTTTCCGTACCGGATATTGTGTGGGCACCGACATAATATTAAATTCTTATATTTAACGACGGCACTGGCTCGATGCTCTTGCATGTCGACTCCCAAGAAGGGGGGAAAGGAAGGAGGTGGAAACAGAGGAAACCGGCCCCGCTAGATTCTACTACTTTACAACAAACATACCGTTATTTCAATATTTTATTTAAATACAAGTATATTCAATATTACATACAATCAATACTTTGGCGAATAATCCGTCGAATGGAATACAAATGTGTTTTCCAGTAAAGTCCCAAATTATGTCAAAATGTTATGTCCCTGGCAATATCAAGTACGGCAAACAGTATATACTGATTTTAGGACCAAATAGTATGTTCTGCATATCAGTACGGCACCAGTGATATACTTATGATTATAGGGACCATATGTACCTGCAATATCCAGTAGGCAAAAACCTGCAATATAGATTATGTTATAGGACCATATGTACCTGCAATATCCAGTACGGAAAACTGTATAGACTATGATTATAGGACCATATGTACCTGCAATATCCAGTACGGGGAAAACTGTATAGACTATGATTTATAGGACCGGATATGTACCTGCAATTATCCAGTACGGACTAATGTTATAGTTATACTATGATTATAGGACCATATGTACCTGCAATATCAGTACAGAAAACTGTATAGACTATGATTTAGGGACCATTTTAGTACCTGCAATATCCAGCGGAAAACTGTATGACTATGATTATAGGACCATTATGTACTGCAATATCCAGTACAGAAAAACAAAAACTGTATAGACTATGATTATATGACCATATGTACCTGCAATATCCAGTACAGAAACTGTATAGACTATGTTTATAGGACCATATGTACCTGCAATATCCAGTACAGGAAAACTGTATAGACTATGATTATAGGGACATAGTATGTCCTGCAATATCCAGTACAGGACTGACAGTATAGACTATGATTATAGACCATATGTACTGCAATATCAGTACAGAAAACCGTATAGACTATGATTATAGGACCATATTGTACCTGCAATATCCAGTAACGGACTGTATAGACCTATGATTATAGGACCATATGTACCTGCAATATCCAGTACAGAAAACTGTATAGACTATGATTATAGGACCATATGTACCTGCAATATCCAGTACGGACTGTTATAGGACTATGAATATAGACATTATGTACTCATATCCAGTAACAGGAAAACTGTATAGACTATGATTATTGGACCATATGTACCTGCAATATCCCAGTACAGAAAAACATGCGATATCATACAGACGTATAGATATATTATAGGACCATATGTACCTGCAATATCCACGAAAACGTATAGACTATGATTATAGGACCTATGTACTGCAATATCCATACGAAAACTGTATAGACTATGATTATAGGACCATATGTACCTGCAAATATCGTAAAAACTGAACTGTATGACCTATGAAAATATAGACAAAATTTACTCGCATATCAAAAGTAAACGGCACTGTATATACAGTGCAACCTCTCTACAACAGTCATCCATGGGAAGACTGAGAACTGGCTGTTGTAGAGGGGTGGCTGTTGAAGAGAGGTAAATCATAGGTGGCTGTTGAAGAGAGGTAAATCATATAGTAAATATCAGAGCTACAGCTAAGGTGCGTAATTTTATAAACTTTTTTTATTTCTTCACCAAAACTGGCAAGTCGGGAGTGCTCAATGAGACGATTCTAATGCTCTCCCAACTTGCCAGTTTTAGTGAAGAAGTAACAAAATTGATAAAATTACGCACAGTAACTGTAGCTCTGATAATTCATAACAGTGCGTCATATAATTTTGGCTGTTAAATAGAGGTGGCTGTTGTAGAGAGGTGGCCATTCGTGGAGGTTCGACTGTACTATGATTATAGGACCATATGTACCTGCAATATCCAGTACGACAAACCGTATAGACTATGATTATAGGACCGTGTTTCTGCAATATACAGTACGGCAAACCGTATAGACTATGACTATAGGACCGTGTCTCTGCGATATTCAGTACGGACAAAAGTATAGACTATGATTATATGACCATATGTACCTGCAATATCCAGTACGGCAAACTGTATAGACTATGATTATAGTACCATATGTACCTGCAATATCCCGTACGGCAAACTGTATAGACTATGATTATAGTACCATATGTACCTGCAATATCCAGTACGGCAAACCGTATAGACTATGATTATAGGACCGTGTTTCTGCAATATACAGTACGGCAAACCGTATAGACTATGATTATAGGACCGTGTCTCTGCGATATTCCGTACGGAAAAGAGTATATACTATGATTATATGACCATATGTACCTGCAATATCCCGTACGGCAAACCGTATAGACTATGATTATAGGACCGTGTCTCTGCGATATTCCGTACGGAAAAGAGTATATACTATGATTATATGACCATATGTACCTGCAATATCCCGTACGGCAAACCGTATAGACTATGATTATAGGACCGTGTTTCTGAAATATCCAGTACGGAAAAGAGTATACACTATGATTATATGACCATATGTACCTGCAATATCCAGTACGGCAAATCGTTACGGCAAACCGTATATAGGGTCTGATTATACTTATGTGTTCCGGCAAGATCCATTACGGGGAAACAGTATAGACACTGAGTATAGGACCATATATACCTGCAATATACAGTACGGCAAACCGTATAGAATGATTATGGTGGTGGCGTCATAATAAGAAAATGACAACAATTAAGTAAGTATATATATATAAGACCAGTGGCAATAATGTCATTTTCCAGGTATCCGGACATTAATGGATGGATAAACAATGATAAAGTTGACCGAATGCCGAGATGCAAAAAAAAAATTTCTGTCGTTCGGTGCGAAAAGAATTTGAAGAAAAAAGAAGATATTTTTGAAAATGGAATTTCTTTGCCATTTCTGTGGGAGGGGGGTGGTCCTACGAACAGGTGGAAACTGGACCTCCATTGATTACAACTGTCAAACATTGTTATCACCTAATTATGATTAGACCCGGTCTGACAAAAACAAGAGACGAAAAGTGTTATAATCCAATGGCATAATGGATTGTTTGCCATGGATGGGTAGCTCATCTCAAAATGTCAACCGCTAATTCCATTCAATCTGGCAGGTGTGACATAATTACATTTCAATTTCAAATGTAGTCACCGGCTGTCGTTCTTGATAATTATCATCGGGGCATGAAATAATTATGCATAGAATGTGACAAAAATATAAATTGTTGGAAAAAAAAAAAAAAAAAAAAATCCGACAGCCGGGAATTAGAAAGAAAAATTTCACATCAGTTGTCTCATAATATGCCCCCGCGTAGTCTGATCAGAAAATACGATGTTCGTCTTTCAGATATTCAAGGTTAAATCCCTATCATTGTATGCATGGTGCTGGACTAATTATTTATCTAATTGTTAAAAGCTGTGTGGTTTATTTTGTCAGCCGGTGGCCCACATTTAAACACGTTCAAGTAGTATGTGTATATAATTAGTAATATATCTATAATCACATATTAAATTGTAAATAACGAAAACAAAACCATAAAATCATTGTTCACGGTTTTCATGATAGGCTCCACGCTAACAATGGGTGAGGGTGGCACGTCAAATGCCATACCGTCGGCAATCAACTATCTATTCTCTCATGTGTGAAATAAAATGAGTTAGGATCCTCTTGTTTGGTGTTTAATTCCAAA
>CM055270.1:188487-262831 GCA_029237695.1 Conchocele bisecta
CAACCGCCATTTTGAAAACAAAAGATCAGTTATTTTGATTTAAAAAGTAATTTCTTATGTAAATTATAATCAAAACAACAATAAGAGATTTCATAAACACATAAACTAAACTTCTAGAAATGATTGAGACTTATTGTTGTCGTTTAAATCAAATAAGGTAAGGATTTCCAAATAATTTTGAAAAAAATAACCTATACCCGACTGGATCCATTAAACAACTGTGATATTGGATTTCCAATATTGAAGTTAATACATGTTAGTTATGAGCATGATGAGTACATAGCTCTTAATTACATGTCATTACACTGCATATTGCATACAAGTTATGACTGAGTGGTCTTTCCAAATGTGCGTTCGCAGCATTCTTTGTTTACTTTCTACTTTGTGGGGAGTGTCCGAAGAATTTTGATAATACACACTTTATAAGGTAAGTTTATTGTAATATTTTTGTGTCATACTGTAGAACTGTCTCTCAATAACAATATAGCAAAGTATGAGTGTCAACGCCCTGCATGTTTTTATCAGCATTTGTGTAAGTATTTCATGTACCAAATATCTCCACAACTCTAAGTCTGACAAACTTGAAACTTCACATACGTACCTTATTATCATCATCCATATTTTAATTCTATAGCCCACCAATGCAGATCCCATGCCCAAGTTCAAGGTCAAATTGGTTAGAAATGTGCGTTATGAGTTTTTTTGTAAAATCTGGATGAATATCTCCACAACCCGAATTAAGTCTTGATTGACTTGTAACTCCACATACCTCATCATCATCCATATTTTCATCCAATAGCCCAGCCATGTGGCTACCATGCCCAAGGTCATGCAATGTTAAATTACTTAAGATACAAGTTTGTAACTACCCAATATCAATACTTCTTTATCACCATATATTTTCATTCTATAGCCCACCCATGCAGACCCCATGCCCAAGGTCAAATTACTCTGAAATTTGTGTTAAAGTCTGCTTTTTAATTGCGTACCCAATACATGCATCTCCCCAATCCTTGACCATTGTTCTAATCTTGTTCCAGAATTCGCCCAACAAAAATTTCCCAAAACAACGGAGCGGGATGTGGTGCAGTCCATGAACTGCAAGTGTGCCGAGAGCAGGCAAGACAGGAACCAAATGGGTAATTACCAGTCAGTGAAAAATACAAGAATATACTTTATTTAATTAAGATTTAGAAATATTTACCCGAGAAATTAATCGGAGAACTACATTATCGCGGAGCACGAGTACGCCGCCACATTTGCAGATGCCATGTGAAATAAATATGATATGATATCAAAATGTGACATTGAGTCTAGGTGGAAATAATTTCTTCGCTTGCTCGTAATGATGAATGTTAAATCACTGGGTAGCATGTAATATTGAAGTTTATACATTCCTTACATAAACTTGCACATGTAATTGTACTAAAACTGGTTTTCTGATCTTGGACTAATGGGTTGCTGTGTTATTTTGTCTGTTGTGTACGAGATGTTGGCAGCACCATCATTAATAATACTGATTTTAAGCAACCCTTTTTATGCCCCCGCCACCGAATGGTGAGGGGGGCATATAGTGTTACCGGCGTCCGTTAGTACGTAACGTACGTCCGCACGTACGAAACCTTAACGCTGGCTAAATGCCTTATAATTTCTGTTTCCTTGCTCGGATCTGCTTCACATTTCACACATGCATTGCTCCAATGGTCCTCTGCCACCCTGTGACAAATCCACATTAGTGCCGCCCCCGCTAAGCCCAGGGTCAAGGTCACAGACTTGGTGCGTTCGAAACCTTAACGCTGGGTAAATGTCTTATAATTTCTGTTTCCTTGCTCCGATCTGCTTCACATTTCACACACACATTGCTCCAATGGTCCTCTGCCACCCTGTGACAAATCCACATTCGTGCCGCCCCCGCCAAGAACAAGGGTCAAGGTCACAGACTTGTGCGTTCGAACCTTAACGCTGGGTAAATGCCTTATAATTTCTGTTTCCTTGCTCGGATCTGCTTCACATTTCACACACGCATTGCTCCAATAGTCCTCTGCGACAAATCCACATTCGTGCCGCCCCCACTAAGCCCAGGGTCAAGGTCACAGACTTGGTGTGTTCGAAACCTTAACGCTGGGTAAATGCCTTATAATTTCTGTTTCCTTGCTCGGATCTGCTTCACATTTCACACACGCATTGCTCCAATGGTCATCTGCCACCCTGTGACAAATCCACATTTGTGCCGCCCCCGCTAAGCCCAGGGTCAAGGTCACAGACTTTGTGCGTTTGAAACCTTAACGCTCGGGTAAATAGCTTATAATTTCTGTTTCCTTGCTCGGATCTGCTTCACATTTCACACACGCATTGCTCCAATGGTCCTCTGCCACCCTGTGACAAATCCACATTCAAATATGCCTTCTTTTCTTTGGCTGCCAGCGGGGGCATTCGTGTGCCGACAGGCCACATTTCTAGTTTAATATTAACTTTTAATATAACTTTTAGGAAATGTACCAATTTAAGTCCAATTCCTGTTAATGAAAGCACTCGCTGTGTTAGTATCGAAAATTAACTTTTGTCCAGTCATATCAAAGATTTATATTGTTTCTCACATAATGGTCTGTTCCACAAACTTTAATTCATACTATTTGTGTAGCTGTAAGAATTGCAAATGTGCTCTGTGTTTCAGGTTCTCCGAAGAATAAAGAATAAAGAAAGCGTTTGATTTGTTTATATATTATTTTGATATATGAATACATTTTAGAAAACCGTACATAATGTTGTTGCACTGACGTTAATGTTTCCCGCATATGACCATACAGGAAGGCTACACCTTCAGGATAGGAAGTGCGCTGTAGGTGTCGGCATGCGAAGGGTAATCTAACGATCGGGGTTCGTCGTTACCAAAATACCGATTTGCATGGTTTGGCCCTCCTGTACAATTTGACTTTCGATACTTGAGAGCTAAATCATGTTATGGCACATTAAGAAATAAGATTGCAGCTAAGTGACTGGTGTGGCAAGGACCTGGCACCCTGTCAGTAATGAGGATATTCTGACTTTAGGGCTGAATATATATTTTCTGTTAATATTGAGTTCAGATTTTGGGAATTTCTCTGGGACATTATGGACAGGCTGAATGGCGCCAGGTGTATGTAGCTCAGCATGCTACTGTTCTTCTACCAAACCCAAATATTCTATACCCGGCCTTAACTGACCTTAGCTGTTGATAGGCCGTTAGACACCAATACTCAATCAATCAGTCTGGCCAAGACATAAAGCCACATTCAATCAATGAATCCTTTTTTATCACAGTCTAGCATGCAGCCAAGTTCCGATGTTGAATATACTTACCTGAGTTATAGTTATATGTACCAGACATATAACTGCCAAATAACATAAGGTTCCATAAGTTATATCTGCCAGACATATAACTGCCATATAACTGCCATAAAGTTATAGTTATATGTGCCAAACATATAACTGCCATATAACTGCCATAAAGTTATAGTTATATGTGCCAGACATATAACTGCCATATAACTGCCATATAACTGCCATAGAGTTATAGTTATATGTACCAGACATATAAGTCCCATATACATACATCTCATTTGCATACAAAATCCCAACATTTGCCATATATGTCCCATATATGTCCCATATAGTAGGAAGTTGTATGTGCCATATATGTTACATATATGTCCCCAATAACTTTCCCATATATGGGACATATAAAATAATTCTGTAAGGGATACCTACATATAATCACACAACAAAAGCTGAGCAGGTGCAATTAGCTGGCCGAGAAATTTGTTTATGTGTTCATATTGTAAATATTTCCACCTTCCTTGCATTCATAAGGGAAGCGCTGATTCAACATATTGCATTTATATCACAGTACATTACATTAGCCCCACATGACGTCGTTAAACTTTGTTTGACGTCATCAAAATATATGACGTTCATCGTTGTTGTCAATAATGTCAAGTTATTGAGGGCAACGTCACAGTTCTTTGTCATACCGCATATAAGTTTCTCGGCTTTTGATTGGCTAGCTTGCCTGGTCATATATATTATATGACCTGCCAAGGTCGTCGGACATACAGGAATTGCGATTCCCCTCCGGCGCCTCGAGTCATATGAAGACACATTTTGCAAGCGTCTACCGATTGCGAATTGTATTCCTCACTAAACACAATAAAACCCCGAATTGATCAATAAAAGTAAGAAATTGTACACTCAAAACCAGTCTTTATTGTTTATTTTTTCATAAATATTCTTCGCTCATCAAAATATGAGCGAAAAATGCCACAAACTGTCCCGTTTAGTGTTTTCAAATCTCAACACACTAGGCTTCGTGACGTGGCTATATTTAGGTCATAAACTATGGGTTCCACGCACGAAACGCGGCGTAGCAATGACAGCGAATATTTGGGAACCAGTCGCATTCTTCTAGAGACGCCAAAGGGAGAGCAGATCGATAGAGCAGTGGAATATAAATTAAATTACACGATATAAAAAAACTGTCATAAATTCGTTTTCGATGCATTTCTTACTCCATATTTAGTTTGTTTTCGTTTAATAAAAAAACAAAATGTTCATTTACGCCTTCATATTAAGACTGACGGTAGAAAATCGAATATCGCATTATTTTTCTTCCTGAAAAAAAACCGCAAAGATCAAAAGAAGAGATATGTTTATACGGCCAAATAATGGATCTGCGGTATGACAAACACGTTATTGTGATTCTACACAGGCTATATGGTGTAATATCGCCCGTCTGAAGGTATGTTCACCCTCGGCTATTGCCTCGGTGAACATACCTCCAGACGGGCAATATTACACCATATAGCCTGTGTAGAATCACAATATTGCCTCGGGTGAACATACCTCCAGACGGGCAATATTACACCATATAGCCCGTGTAGAATCACAATAACTTATAATATTGCGACAAATGACGTAAACAATACGGTTTCAATAATTTCAACGCCAGATGTGGTTATTGACATTTTTGAAACTATCAGAAAATGCAATGTAAATATAAGTAATAAAAACATGGGCCGTTGAGTTTACTGTAGCATGAACAGTAAATGCAACAGCACATGTTTTTTGTCGTGCCTACTTGCGGACAGCGCGATATAGTGGGCTCATTGGTGTACATACACAATTATTGACGGAAAAACGGGAAAAACAGGAAATTAATTTTATCACATGATGTAATGCAAATTAAGCCAATACGTTCAATACGTTAATTGAAACCAGTCCTTAAAGGTGCACGCCCACTCGGTAGGCATAACATGTTCTTTATATCAGAGACATCATCTGAGACATTTTCTGGCAAAACAAACATTCATTCACCATTACCCCACGTATTGATTGGCATTAGTATACATTTTATATTAGATGTAACTTTCCACACTGACATCAGGGGCGATAACCTTGTTTTCTTAAAATGTTAACAGACATTACTATTTATAGTCTGTATTTATTTTTTGATGTGCAATTATCATACTTTACAATCTGTTGAAATTATTATTTTTTCAGGTCTTTTTAATTAGTATAAATGTTTAAAAAATACCATGCCTCATTTACATATGAAAATAGCCTGATACCAACGCACGTCACAATCAGTAAAATAAATATTACTAAATGATTATATCGGTAAAGCCGGCACTCGTAATCTTTAGACCTGGTGGAATAGTAACACAATTATACACTTATTTAATCTTGTGCCTACTGAGTGGGCATGTACCTTTAAATTATACAGAATTACTAATTATCTGTGAGGGGCATCAGTGCTGTATCATAACGTAAATACATTATTACCACTATTTTCATTTCAGGAGCAAACATATTGCATCTGCAAGAAGATTGCCAGTGGCCGCATGGTGGCATGCGAAGCTGCAGAGTGCTCGATTGAATGGTTTCATTTCCGATGCATGGGCCTGAAGGCAGAACCACAGGGTGATTGGTTTTGCCTTCAGTGCAATAGCAAGAAACAGAAAGAATTGTAGTTATCACTCGACTATATGGCAAATGTCAAACAAAATTAGATTTTTGTCACGCCCGCTTGTGGATAGCGTGATATAGTTGGCACGTACGTAGGTATGTCCGTCCGTCCGTATGCATGTATGTGCGTCCGGGTTAAAAAAAATCTTAAAATTTTCGATATATATCAAGCCTCGGCAGGCTTTCTACGCCCCACCCATGCGGCCCCTGTGCCCAATGTCAAGTTAAATTTTTTTGGCATTTATATTAAAGTTTGTAACAACACTATCTCTGAATTGCAAAATAAAATTTTTAAGGTAAATTTAAAAGTAATCTGACCTTAACAGGGGCCGCACGGGTGGGGCGTAGAATGAAAATATGGATCATGATAAAGACCCATGTGATGTTCCAAGTGAATTGGCAAAGCAGTTTGAGAGATATCTTAAAAACTTAAACCAAAAACTTTAACCTGGACGCATGTACGTACATACGCCAATGTGACGACTATATTGATCGCACTGTCCGCAAGCGAGCGTGGCAAAAAATATATTTTTTATTCTGCAATATTGTCGTAAGATTAATACTAATCTTATTACTTTTATGGAATGGGGCTAAGTGACTCTGGCGTGGCGAGATCCTTCCACCAACCAGATCATGTTATTCTCAGTGGGTGGCAGGTGGGAGCATGCGACACGTAATTTCACGATTGGGGTTCATCTATGTGAGTATTACGATTATTCGTAATCCTATTTTAAGGGAAGGGGCCATTGTTTTTGGCATTGTTGTCCGTGCGTCTGTCCGTCCGTCACAAAATTTGTGTCGCACTTTCTCCAATAGTATTTGAGTCGCAAAATTTTACAGGAATATTTCTCATCATGTGAAGTTGCGCACCTGGGATTTTAGATGCGGATTCATCCAGTATTCGCAGAGTTGTGGCCATTGACTTACCGTAGTGAAACGTGTAACCGGTTGCACTAAAAATGTTAACAAATATGCAACAAATTCAAGTTTGAGCTGTAAAATAAGAATAATTTAACTCCTTTTTTTTTTGGCAGATTCTGACAAATAATTTGAAATTGCCAAAACGTTTTGGTCACATGAATACCCACACCACATTGTATATAAGTGTGACAGATAGCATGTAAATGTGATCTACACAGTCAACATGGTGTTATATTGCCCATCTGAATCTATATTAATCCAAGGCAAAGAATCATCTGTAGACTCGTAAGCCTCGGATTAATATAGATTCATATGGGCAATATGACACGATATTGACTGTAGAACGTATTTGTCATAGCACTGATTCTTAATATTTCTCCAGAAAATAGTTGGACATGAATTACATTGTAGACATATAAGACGACAAATTGTTTGACATTACAAAAATCGCCTGTAAACAGTTCGACATAAACAAGTTGAAATTCATTTATAACTTGGCAAATTCTAGACAAAATTTCAAAATGCAACTTAGTTTATTTTCTGAGATAATTTCCAGTAACTGGCTATGTTTATGAGGTGATTACTAAAATGTTTTTTACTTTGCCTCAACCCGGCACCATTTTGATTTGAGCCATGGTGACGGGTTTGACTATATGGGCTCATAGTACATGTCAAACTGACCAATCAAAATGCGAGAAATTTATCTGCGCTATGAAAATGTCTTTTGCAGCTGTTGTGTATACATGTAGACGGATCTATTATATGTTATATTGTTCAAATATTTTATTAAACATGACTTGCAATATTTCCCATTTTGTTCGTTTTGTGTTTCATTGATTACATTGTATACCCTCACCGATAGGCAAGATAGTATACCGGTATATACCATTTGGCCACAATGTGTGTCACGGGATGGTGATTTGTTTAGCATATAACCCATGTCCGACCGCACAAGGTCAACGTCACTGATGACTTATGTTCACCTTGTTTGTAAGGCAAATGCGTTATTTTTGTCGCGCCGGCTTTAGCAGAAGGCGCGACTATAGTCGCCTCTTTTTCAGTCGTCGTCCAAAATGTCAAAAACATTGAACAAGCTTCGTTATCATGCTATAAGTATAATATGTATCTTTAATGATTGCTTCAATATTTGGACACTTGATACATGTAAGAAATTGGAACACATTCATGCCTCCATTAACATGACATTGACCTAAGCATTAGGAACACACTCATTCCGTCAATCTTGACCTTCCCATCGACCTCCAACTCAAGCTATTCGATCATACAATTGTACCCATATTAACGTATAATTGCGAGGTATGGGGCTAAATCAATTAACACTACAAAACCGAAGCATCAAATTTGGAGTTAAACGTACATTGGTTGACCAATATATACAAAGCTGGAATGCTGCCAAAAATAACTCAAATAAAGGTATGATTTACGATAGCTTTAAATCAGCAATATCCTTTGAGAATTACTTAATAAAACTACCACATAACTCGGCATTGTCGATTTTTAGATTACGCACAGCTAATCATAGATTCCCAATAGAAACGGGACGCTTTGTAGACTCTGCAACTTAAACGAGGTAGGGTCCGAAAAACACTACCTTTTAAAATGTACCATTTTTCGTACTGAACGTGAACAGCTTATCCATTCACGATATCATGAAATGCCAAGCGAACATACATTTAAATTATTAATGACTACCGAAGATAAAGTCGAATTAATTAACCTGAGTAAATTCGCAAACGTAATCATGAACAAGTTTCGCTAAGTTACCATACCAATTAAGACAGAGAAAGTTTGGTTCCCGAACGATGCAGTCCCGTGCTAGCTTGCACAACCGTGCAGCCCGATATGTACCTTCTGATCCGACACTGCATCGGGCGAGAGTCCAATAGGCCCAAGTAATTCTCTGCAATTACCTATACTTACTAGGAATATGATGGATTTGGCTTTCCCCAGAAACATATATACACTGCGCATATTCATGTTTAATATGGACATGCAATAGTAATATATTTCGTGCATTTGAATACTATACGGTATTTACATATTTGAAAAACCACTATATTGTACTGTAGCAGATACCGCCATGCATATATACTCTGTTTTATTGCCCCATGTTGCATGTTATTCACTGTAATGTGATGTAAATAAAGATATGTTGAGTTGAGTTGAATTCACATGACCTTCACCTTTTTTATCTTCAAATGTTTGCTGAAACACTTGGGGTAGATATCCATTATGATCAGGGACTACAATGGTCTACATATTGCCGATAGTCAGACCAACTGTAACGAAAAGACAGTGTGAACAGCAGAAGTATTTTCTCATGGTACAGTGTAACGGTGTAACAAAGACAGATAGATGCTGGATGAGAATCGGGTTTTTGTGCTGTAACAAGGCATCAAACAGTGTATATCCTCATCATGATCACGGTGATTCTATCTATCCTAGCCAACCGTGTATACATTCATCAGACTGAAGTGTGTATGAGCCTGGGTATGAGCCATTACAATAGTGACAAAGTCTATATGATAGACTATAATGTGTTTACATGTGTTTACAAGTTCATCATACAGATTAAATGTCCATTCTCAAGTCAAATCATTTTGTGGCAGACCCTTCTGTTCTAATTAAAAAGTGTGTATTTTCATGACTGTGATTTATGGCCCCACAGAATCCCTGTGGTATGTATGAGAAAACCGGCATTGTTACATTTGTGAGTGTGAGGCATGACATGTGTTTCATTGATGGAATGACGAACAGTGCAGATCCTGATCAGACTGTGAGGATGCACAGGCTGATCTTGATCTACACTGGCTGCAAAACCATTAAGCTCCATTTATGCCAAATGTACCAAAAACGTCCATTTCTGTAAGTTGTCTATTTTCCCCATTTTTCAAAATTTATATATATATGTAGTACCTGATCTATTTGTGGCTGTGACTGGAGACATGGGGTTTATAGGATTTGTCACCAGTGTATATCCTGATCAAATAGAACAGTCTATAGCTTGATAATGATATATATTGCGTGTTAGAAGCATGATGGGTGTTTCATGGATGGAATGGCGAAAAGTGTTGATCCTGATCAGACTGCAGATGCACAGGCTGATTTGGATCTACATTTGCCGCAAAACTGATAATCCCGATGTCTCCAGTTACAGCCACATTTACCAAAAACTTTGGTAGTTTATGAGACAAGAAATTTAGAGCCTGAATGTCCATTTCTGTAAGTTGTCTATTTTCCCATTGTTCTAACTGAGAAGTGTATACAGGTATTTGTTTCTGACTGTGTGATTTATGGCCCCCACAGACTCCCTGTGCTGTGTATGTTTTCCTGTGATTTATGACTGGGCCCCAATTGCCTCGGATTACAAGAAAACAAGGATTGTTAAATGTGTCATTGTCAGAGCTGTAGACTTAGATAGATGTGTGATCAGTCTGCACACACACACAGGTCTACACAGGTAATTAATCATTTTAGTAGTTCAAGATGTATCTTAACAAAACATTGTATGTTTATCATGCTACCATGGGTGTATGCCGATCAAAGGACCAACAATGGTGTTGTTAAATACACAACAAAGTCTGTTTTCTCTTAATGCAATTATTGTCAACTGACTGGTATATTTGTGTGTTCTAACAAAGTTTCAATCCGATAACAGAATAATATATCAGTAAATTAAGAATACATGTATGTAGCGATATACATTATGAAGAAAACTGTTATAATGCATCATAAATTTCAATACTTGTCCCCTGAAATGGAGTCGCGTGCAATAAAAAAAGTTTAAATTGCGAACATATTTGATAGGGCTAAATTATGGAGTGGGAATTTAGGATGTGTAATAAATAATTTGTGGAATAATGAAATGTGTTTTTAGGAATTAATATTTTGGAGAAAGCAAGATAATATTACATGGTATGTACATACTGTGTATTTATAGTGACCTGGGGCCCGTTTCACTAAACTTTGTACGACTAAAATGTTCGTAAGTGCAAATTTAGGATAGTCTGGAAATTTCAATTGATTGATTTACTTTTAATGAGCATAGGCTGCCTGTGCAGCCTATGCTCAATAAATGTAAATCCAATAATTGTTTATAAGAAAACGTTGTTAATGTGAAATTTACAGACTAATGTCATTTTGCACTTACAAACATTTTACTCGCACGATGTTTAGTGAAATGGACCCTGGCTCTTTGACCATAACTAGCTTAGATAATCTCAGCTATATGGATGTCTTTTACTATTTCATAGATCTGTCTTTCATATTATCTGTATCTTTACAGCTGAGACCCGGCCATTATAAAATATGGTCACAATAATAGACATTCTGTCCTGGTATTGAGTGACGAGCGAGCGGTTTAATACTTTGCATTTCTGTTAAAAAAACTTGCACTTGATCACACATCAAACTTGCAATAATAAACATATAAATATACCGGTACCTACTTTGACCTGGATTATCCTTTTATTTCCTTTTATTCGCAAAACGCGAGAACAGAACGGGCTGTTATTATGACCATATTTTATAATGGCCGGGTCTCGGCTATAAGGATACAGATAATATAAAAGACAGGTGAAATAGTAAGTCATCCACTTAGCTGACTATTCTAAGCTAACCTTAAACTTGCATTCTTATTTTGAAAGTTTCATATTTGGATGTAAACATATTCAAAATTGTGTTTTATTCAGTCCGCATGGGTATTGCTTTTGTGCAATAGTGAACAATAATTGTCACATTTATTAAGTGCTGTAACGGATTTTCAAATTAGATTTCTGTATGCATACAAGTTGGAAGTTCTACATACTGGTCTACATATTGCCGATAGTCCGACCATCCTGGGTAGATATCCATTATGATCAGGAACTACACTGGTCTACATATTGCCGTTAGTCCGATCAACCTGGGTAGATATCCATTATGATCAGGAACTACAATGGTCTACATATAGCTGTTAGTCCAATCATCCTGTGTAGATATCCATTATGATCAGGAACTACACTGGTCTACATATTGTCGATAGTCTGACCATCCTGTGTAGATATCCATTATGATTAGGAACTACATGTACACTGGTCTACATATTGCCGTTAGTCCGATCAACCTGGGTAGATATCCATTATGATCCTGATTATGATCAGGGACTACAATGGTCTACATATTGCCGATAGTCCGACTTATCCTGGGTAGATATCCACTATGATCAGGGACTACACTGCTCTACATATTTCAGGTAGTCCGACTATCCTGGGTAGATATCTGCAGCCACAATCAGTCAGAAAAAACCCCCACAATTCTGAGAAATGGGAAAATAGACATCTTACAGAAATGGACATTCAGCTCCAAATATCTTGGGATTATCTGTTTTGCGGCCAGTGTAGATCCAAATCAGCCTGTGCATCTGCACTCTTCGCCATTCCATACATGAACCATCCGTCATGCTTCACGCTCACAAATATAACAATACATATTTTCTCATACATACCACAGGTAGTCTGTGGGGCCATACATCACAGTGAGAAAAACACACACTTATTAATTAGTAGATATATAAGAGATATCTGTCATAGATTTGACTGTGCTATAGACATGATATAATGTGCTATTTGATCAGGATATAAACCGTGACAAATCAAATAAACTCATTTCTCCAGACACAGCCACAAATGGTAAATACCGTAGGTCAGGTGCTACACATATACTAACAAATTGCCAGACTGAGTGTAGACCTATCTTCACTCATCAGTTCTATAATTCCAGATGTTGTCTTATATTGGGTATATAAATCTCACTAATTTAACAATACCCGTTTTCGCATACATACCACTGCACAGGGAGTTGGTGTGAGCCATAAATAAGTCAGCAAAATAGACAACTTACAGAAATGAACATTCAGCTCAAAGTGTCTCGTCTCATAAACGTCAACATTTTGGTAAATGTGGCTGCAGAAATGGAGTTTACGGGTTTTGTGGCCAGTGTAGATCCAGTGCAGCCTGTGCATCTGCACAGTCTGATCAGGATCTGCACTGTTCGCCATTCCATCAATGAAACGCCCGCCATGCTTCACGCTCACAAATGTAACACTACCGGTTTTCTCGTACATACCACAGGGAGTGGGGCCATAAATCACAGTCAGAAAAATACACACTTCTTAATTAGAGCAGAGATATCTGCCACATATTTGAGCCAGGAAATGGAAATTTAATTGGTATGGTGAACTTGTAAACACTTGGTAGTCTACTTGTAGATGCTGTAGACTATTTTGTGCCCTTGTACCCTCTGTAAAAAATCGTACCCTATTGTGGATGCTGTAGACTATTTTTGTCGCGCAGCTTGCGGACAGCGTGATATAGTTGGCACATTGGCGTACGTCTGTACCTGTTTTTAATTTTTGGTTAATATTTTTCGGTATGTAGACTATTTTGTGCCCTCGTACCCTATGTAACCCATTGTACCCTATTGTAGATGCTGTAGACTATTTTGTGCCCTTGTACCCTATGTAACCCATTGTACCCTATTGTACCCTAGTGTGGATGCTGTAGACTATTTTGTGCCCTTGTACCCTATGTAACCCATTGTACCCTAGTGTGGATGCTGTAGACTATTTTGTGCCCTTGTACCCTATGTATAAACCCATTGTACCCTATTGTACCCTAGTGTGGATGTTGTAGACTATTTTGTGCCCTTGTACCCTATGTAACCCATTGTACCCTATTGTATCCTAGTGTGGATGCTGTAGACTATTTTGTGCCCTTGTACCCTATGTAACCCATTGTACCCTAGTGTGGATGCTGTAGACTATTTTGTGCCCTTGTACCCTATGTAACCCATTGTACCCTATTGTACCCTAGTGTGGATGCTGTAGACTATTTTGTGCCCTTGTACCTTATGTAACCCATTGTACCCTATTGTACCCTATTGTAGATGCTGTAGACTATTTTGTGCCCTTGTACCCTATGTAACCCATTGTACCCTAATGTGGATGCTGTAGACTATTTTGTGCCCTTGTACCCTATGTAACACATTGTACCCTATTGTACCCTATTGTAGATGCTGTAGACTATTTTGTGCCCTTGTACCCTATGTAACCCATTGTACCCTATCATACCCTATTCTACCCTATTGTAGATGCTGTAGACTATTTTGTGCTCTTGTACCCTATGTAACCCATTGTACCCTATTGTAGACGCTGTAGACTATTTTGTATGCTTGTACCCCATGTAGACTATTGTGTATGGTTGTACCCTATGTAACCCACTGTTTACAATACCATTTGGTATAAATTATTCATGTAACCTATTGTAGACTAAACTGAATGGGTGTAGACTAGTCTACAAACACGCCCATCAGGGAATCTGCCATGATTTCTTGACATATCTAAATGATCCAACGAAAACTCATTACATTTCAAAAAAGAACCTTTACCTTTAAAGTTTCGCAACAAGTACATCTTTCACTGTGTCAGGACAGATCTATGCTTCATTTCTATTTGCTTTTTATATCGTAATTTCACATTCAGACACTTTTATAGTTACAAATTTGTTTACTAAATCAAAATTTGGAAATTTGTTGTTGTTGTTGTTGTTATTAAAATCACGTCCAGCCGCTTATTTTTCGGCATCGCAAAACATCGTAATTCTAGATGGGACGGGCGTAATAGCGTAGTGGACATACTGAAATAGTAATCATTACGCGCAAATCGTAATGGTTGGCATCTCTGTATACTGAACATCTGTTCTATAGCCGCCTCATCTACATATTTATTATTATTTTTAAAAAATAACAGCTTTTCTTCACAATTTGATTTGAAAAATGGCGACAAACTAGAAAATGTGTTCATAGAAAACGGATGCCCCACTATCGATTTGATAGTAAACAAGGCAAAATGGTAAGTCCAAAAGGAGGAGGTAATACATGGCCCAGTTTCAAATAAAAACATTTAAGTCCAAAAGGAAGAGATAACCTATGACCCGGGGGTCGAATAAAAAATCAAAATAAACTTTGCGCATCTACTCATCATAATCATAAGGAAGCTACATACCAAGTTTCAGATCTGTAGCTATTACGGTTTAAAACTTTTACCTAAAAACCTAACCCTAACCCATTCTCCTTTAAATTCCCATAGACAAATACATTTTTCGCAATAAAATCAATATTATTGGACCAGATTTCACGAAATAAAAAGCAGGCTCATTCTTAAATTGCGATAAAATATAATATTATCAAAAAAAATATTGTTTTTGCATTGTTTATGTGAAACAGACAGTAACTTGTGTGCACAAGTAGAGACAACACTGATAGGTGCCTACAAATACACAATGTGGCACATATACATGTACATGTGATCTGGAGTTCGCCTGTGGCAGACTAAAACTAAACTAACCCCACCCAAGGAATAGCATGGATGTCTAATTCCCACTGCTGCTGTCTAATTCATGTGTACCAGTGGAGAAAACATTGATGTGTGAACAAAACTACACAATGTGGCACATGTCAGTGTACAGGTGATATACAAGAATTCCGCCACTGTAGCGATGTCACGCCTGCCGAGGCATTTGACAGTAACCTGATCATGGGCATGTGCTAAAGTAAGCATCACAAACACCATCAGAGAAGTGCATTCTTTAATCACGGAATAAAGGTCAGGGGTGAAGTAAATTTTTGACATAAAAAAATGGGTAAATGTTTCTTCAACAATGTGAAGGTACAAAAGGTCAAGGTCATGTTAATGAGTGTGTTCCGAATGCTCACATGCAGCAAATTTCCAAATATTGAAGCAATCCATCAAGTAACATTAATGTTATGCGATGATGAAGAAACATATTCAAACTTTTTGACGCAAAAAAAAGGCTAAGCATTTCCGCAAAAATGTGAAGGTAAAAATGTGAAGGTCATGTTAATGGCGGCATGAGTGTGTTCCAAATGCTTACAATTATCAATTGTCTAAATATTGAAACAATCCATCAAGTAATATTAAAATTATATCATGATGAAGAAACATGTACAAACCTTTTGATGCAAAGAAAATAGCTACGTGTTTCTGCAAAAAGGTGAAGGTAAAAAATGTCAAAGTAACGTTAATGGCATGAGTTCCAAACACTCACATGTATCAGATGTCCAAATATTAAAGCAATCCGACAAGTAATATTAAAGTTATATCATGATGAAGAAACTTGTACAAACTTTTTGACATTTGTTGACGCGGACGACGACGACGGAAAAGGCGGCGACTATAGTCGTGCCTTCTGCTAATTAAGCAGGCGCGACAAAAATGGACCCACAGCAGACAAAAGGAACCGTACAACATTTTTGACTAGCATAATCCCAGATCAAATTGTGCATTTGCACAGTCAAATCAGGGTCTACACTGTTCTCGAGTCAATCACTGCAGGAAAAGGATTTGATTGATTGGGATTTTATGTCCATTCAACAGGAAGGGCAATCATATAGATACAGAAATGCATGCATCAAAATGAACAGATCCAGCTTCAATGTATTTAACCCTTTCAATACTACAGGCCTGTACGGAACCCCGTAGGGGACATGGATTTTTTTATTAATTTAATCCCACAAAATAACAATTTGTCCCCTCAATTTAACAATTTGTTGCTTTGAATTAACAATTTGTTCCCACGAATTAACAATTCGTTCCCACAATATAACAATTTGTTCCCACGAATTAACAATTCGTTCCCGTGGGAACGAATTGTTATTTCATGGGAACGAATTGTTAAATTGAGGGAATGAATTATTAATTCGTGGGAACGAATTAATAAAAAAAAAAGAAAATCCTACATCCCCTGTGAGGCTCCGTAAGCCTGTACAGTGGTATTGGCAAAACACTGTAGATCCAGATGAGCCGGTTCGTGAAGTAATAATCTTATCTTTGAGAACAAAAACACCCCATTTTCATAAATGGAGTAGTCTGAAAGTCATTTTGTGACGATTGGGTTGGTTGGAAAATTGACATATCAATGACCATTCCAGTTATTTGGGGGTTAGAGGGTTAATGTGAATGAAGTTCTATATATAACTATTGCAAATGTTGTAATTGCCCTGTTGTCAGCAGTTGGCCCATTAGACTACTACAAACGCGGCTTATGGCTTGGGTGGATAGTCTAAATCCTGATCTGCTTGCACAATCATATAGCCTGGTAAGGATGGAAGTGTTTTTTAGAAGCATGACAGGTCATGGCAGGTACCCATTCGCATGTATCTAAATTCACAAACATTTGTTTCCATTTTCTTCATTTCTCAATGAAAGTATATGTTGTTACCACTCATTTGAACCGTCTCGACGAGACAGTTCAAATGAGTGGTAACAACATATATTTCATTATAAGTATCATTATAAGGCTGTATGAGTGTGCTATCTGATCAGTAGCTACAATGGTCACAAATCGCATAAGCCCCATTTCTCCGACCACATTCACAAATCATGAAAACATAGAACAACATGGTGTGTGCCTTCACTATAGCTCAACTACCTTTGCTCCAGTTTCTTCATACTGGAATCACAACCAATTTTAATTTAATAATTCAACCATTAAAGCTGAATTAAAGTTTGTCATGGGTTGTTTATTGTTCGTTTTCCTTGTACTGCCAAGGCTGTTTTTGTTTCTTTGTTAAGAAATAAGGAAGTGAAAAGTGTTTAAGTTCCCAGAAACAAATATATGCCACAGCTAGACGGGACCCGATTTCAAGTCTGATTAAAGAAAGACCAGTAGGATGGACATACGATGAAAGTATTTTTCATGCTATGGCAGGGATTTAATGCACAACCATCGGTATTGAACAGAAAATAGTCGTCTGCTGATAATTCATATTTTGTCTTTTCTCTCAGTAAAAACATGGTTTGGCAGCATCATTGGAAGTGATTCTAAAGTGCTGTCAAAACATGTTTTTTATGAGAACTAGATGGCCGCGGTCTGCATGTCGCGCCTTGTGGCGAGGCATGGACACTAAACAAAGAGATATAGTATAACGAAAAACATTAACAAAAAAACTTTAACCAAAACACTTAAACCAAAAAACTTAACCAAAAAATTCACACGTACGTACGTACTTACGTACGTACGCCAAAGTGCCGACTATATCGCGCTTTCCGCAAGCGGGCGTGACAAAAACTTTAACCAAAAACTTCAAAGAAATTTGACCTTGACATTGGGCACAGGGGCCGCACGGGAGGGGGGTAGAATGAAAATATAGATGATGATCAACACCCATGCGAAGTTTCAAGGTAATGGGCAAAGCAGTTGCAGAAATATAGTATAACGAAAAACGCTAACCAAAAAACTTAACCAAAAAACTTAACCAAAAACTATAACCGGATACATGTACGTACGTACGCCAAAGTGCCAACTACATCGCGCTTTCCGCAAGGGGGCGCGACAAAAAGTAATTTGACCTTCACATTGGGCACAGGGGCCGCACGGGAGGGGGGTAGAATGAAAATATAGATGATGATCAACACCTATGTGAAGTTTCAAGGTAATGGGCAAGGCAGTTGCAGAAATATAGTATAACGAAAAACGTTAACCAAAAAACGTTAACCAAAAAACGTTAACCAAAAAACTTAACCAAAAACTTTAACCGGATACATGTACGTACGTACGCACGGGTGTGGGGTAGAATTAAATTATGGATGATGATAAACAGGCATGTGAAGGTTCAACGTAATGGGCAAAGTAGGTGCATAGATATAGTACATGAAAAAAACTTTAACCAAAAACTTCAAAGTAATTTGACCTTGACATTGGGCACAGGGGCCGCATGGGTGGGGGGTAGAATGTAAATATGGATGATGATAAACACCCATGTGAAGTTTCAAGGTAATGGGACAAGCAGTTGGACAGATATAGTATAACGAAAAACTTTAACCAAAACACTTTAACCAAAAACTTCAAAGTAATTTGACCTTGACATTGGGCACAGAGGCCGCACGGGAGGGGGTAGAATTAAAATATAGATGATGATAAACACCCATGTGAAGTTTCAAGGTAATGGGCAAAGCAGTTGCAGAGATATAGTATAACAAAAAACTTTAACCAAAAAACTTAAAACCAAAAACTTCAAAGTAATTTGACCTTGACATTGGGCACAGGGGCCGCACGGGAGGGGGTATAATGAAAATATAGATGATGATAAACACCCATGTGAAGATTCCAGGTAATGGGCAAAGCAGTTGCAGAGATATAGTATAAGGAAAAACTTTAAACAAAAAACTTAACCAAAAAACTTAACCAAAAACTTCAAAGTAATTTGACCTTGACATTGGGCACAGGGGCCGCACGGGAGGGGGGTAGAATGAAAATATAGATGATGATAAACACCCATGTGAAGTTTCAAGGTAATGGGCAAAGCAGTTGCAGAGATATAGTATAACGAAAAAATAAACAAAAACTTTAACCAAAAAACGTAACCAAAAACTTCAAAGTAATTTGACCTTGACATTGGGCACAGGGGCCGCACGGGAGGGGGGTAGAATGAAAATATAGATGATGATAAACACCCATGTGAAGTTTCAAGGTAATGGGCAAAGCAGTTGCAGAGATATAGTACAACAAAAAACTTGAACCAAAAAACTTAACCAAAAACTTCAAAGTAATTTGACCTTGACATTGGGCATAGGGGCCGCACGGGAGGGGGGGGGGGTAGAATGAAAATATAGATGATGTTAAACACCCATGTGAAGTTTCAAGGTAATGGGCAAAGCAATTGCAGAGATATAGTATAACGAAAAACTTTAACCAAAAGACTTAACCAATAACTTTAACCAAAAAACTTAACCAAAAACTTAACCAAAAACTTAACCAAAAACTTTAACTAAAAACTTTAACCAAAAAACTTAACCAAAAACTTTAACCGGACAACATACGTACGCCGCCAAAGTGCCGACTATATCACGCTTTCCGCAAGCGGGCGCGACAAAAATGGAAAATATAAAATAAACAGCAGACTACACAAATTAATTCAGCATTGTAAGGGTTAAGAAATAAGATAAAATGAGAAACAGTATATGATATTGTTACATGACTGCCGTTGTTTGACATGACTCACAGCTGTGTTCAAACGTACAGTGCTTGCTGTTTGACCATGGCCGTAGACAATGCTAATTTCAGGGCCAAGCCTACATAATGCATATGTCTCATGACATTACTAGAACGTGTCATTACGTCACCAAACCAATTCACAACGGTCGCACTGAAATTTTGAAATTGATGCGGCTGCATCACACGACGTGTACTGCGGCCCCGGAATATGTATGTGTAAATCAGCTGTAATAATGGAGGAGATTATCAAAGTACCGAAAGTACTGCATAAATGCTCAACTTGCATGATATTTCCGATGGAAATGTAACATTAGACCATGTCCAGCTGTGCTGTGGGTAAACGTTTGCCGTGGCACTCGGGTACTGTTTGAGCCCGCGGCCAATAGGCTTCGGGTTTCAATAGTTCCACCATGCCGCTGCAAACGTTTACCCACAGCTGGACATGGTCTAATGTTACATTTCCATCGGAAATATCATGCAAGTTGAGCATTTATGCAGTACTTTCGGTACTTTGATAATCTGCTCTATTCTTACAGCTGATTTACACATACATATTCCGGGGCCGCAGTACACGTCGTGTGATGCAGCCGCATCAATTTCAAAATTTCAGTGCGACCGTTGTGAATTGGTTTGGTGACGTAATGACCATGTCCATCTGTGGGTAAACGTTTGCCGTGGCACTCGGGTACTGTTTGAGCCCGCGGCCAATAGGCTTCGGGTTTCAATAGTTCCATCATGCCGCTGCAAACGTTTACCCACGGTTGTACATTGTCGAACCTTGTATTTGTTTCTCATCTTTTGAGGGCGTACAATCATATTTATTATATTACTTAAACATAGTCCCACATGACAGGTTATCTTAACATATCCTTTACAATTGACATTTTCCAGGCAAAATAAACATTCATTCACCATTACCCGACTAATTAATTGGCATTATTATACTTTTTATATCAAACATGAAATTTCCACATTAATATCAATGCATTAATATCAAGGCAATAACTATTTACTATTACTATTAACAATTACTATTTATTCTCTCTATTTAATTTGTAATGCACAATGATCATACATTATAATCTGGGGAAAAACAAATATTTTTTTCATGTGACGCATTTAATTGGTATAAATAATTTAAAATTGTCCTGCCTCATTTGCATGTCAAAATAGTCTGATACCACCACAAGTCACTATTAGTCAATACAGATTATGATCATATCTGTATAGCGGGCACTCGTTTATCATGTTTATAAAACTGGTGGAATAGTTACACAATTATACACTTTTTAGTTCCTATAAAAACATGATTGGACCACAAATTTAACTTAAGCATAGAGGTTATTTGCATGCACAAGTTAAACAAACAAATAAATCTTTGCGGCTAAATATTGAAAATAACAAAACAAAATTTTAGTTTAGCATTTAAAAGGCTAATATGTAAATTCAAATAAAGTCAATTTGGATGAACATGATGATATGTAAGAATGGTTCCACATGAGTGGCATGTGTACTAATGATTTATTGATCGAGTGATTGGTTGGTTACAATTGACTGCTCTATTGTTGGTTGATTGGTTGATTGCATAATTGACTGATTAATTGATTGGTTGATTGGTATTGATTGATGTATTGGTTGGTTGATTGGTATTGATTGCATGATTAATTGATTTCTTGGTTGGTTGATTGATTGATATTTATTGCATGATTGATTGATGTATTGGTTGGTTGGCTGATTGGTATTGATTGGTATTGATTGCATGATTGATTGATGTACTGGTTGATTGATTGATTGATATTGATTGCATAAAGTTCTACTTCACCGATCGTAACCAAATTCGGTATACATGTTTATCACAGCAAGACAAAGAAGGCTATTGATTGTGAAAACAATTCCGATTACTTATCTCCCCTTGGCGGCCATTTTTAATTTTCGCCCTCTGTATTGTTGTCCACGCAATAACTCAAGTTCTACTTCACCGATAGTAACCAAATTTTGCATACATGTTTATCACGACACGATGAAGAAGCCTATTGATTTTGAAAATTTTCCGATAACGTTTGGAGGCAATTTTTTATTCTCGGACTTTGTATATTTGTCCACGCAATAACTCAAGTTCTACTTGACTCATCGTATCCAAATTCAGTATACATGTTTATCACGTCAAGATGAATAACAACATTGGTTTTCAGTGAGTTATCTCCCTTAGTTGACTGGCCTTGCCTCGACGGGCGTATATTGTGACCTTTGACACTCTTGTTATATTGCGCACCTTCCAAAACTGCAAATGTCACGGTGAAATATCACTACTTCTAGTTTCTATATTCATATGCGGCACCTGTCATCCTGAAGTAAGCTGCAAATGTCAATACACAATTCTTACGTAAAATATGCCCTGCTTCATTTTTACACCCAAACATTGTCCATTTTCAGGAAAACCTGATGAGAGACCTCAAAGTGCGGATAAGTGAATTGGAGGCCCAGCTAGGGTAGGTATTGGCATCTGTTGCCAGCTTTCTCAGGGATGGCTTGTGGCCGGTGTAGCTCCTGATAAAATAGCACACTCCTGTAGCCTGATAACGATTTTAATATCGCTTGTTAGTAGCATTACCGGTATTTCATAGATTGACTGGCGAACAGTGAAGATCCTGATCAGTCTGTGCGGATGCACAGGCTGATCTGAATCAGCACTGGTGGCAAAACCCATAAGCCCCAGGAAACCTGACTTCCAATCCGGAGGATGTGGGTTCAACCTCGCATTGGGAATCAAAAATACTGTCGTAGTATTTCCATCCCACTGGTCTGTCAGATGAGACTTTAAACTGTGGTTCCGTCTCTATATGACCTTAGCTGTTGCTGGGATGTTAAACCCATTCACTTTCACTTTTTTGACCAACCTTCAATGTTATTTGTGGCTGTGACTGGATAAATGGGGCTTATTGGATTTGTGACCGGTGTAGCTCCTGATCAAACAGCACACTCATGTGTCTTATAACGATATATACTGCTTATTAGAAATGCGTTTCATTGGAATGGCGAACAGTGCAGATCCTGATCAGACTGTGAGGACGCACAGGCTGATTTGGATCTACACCACTCGTGCTACTCGTATTACTTTTATGGGTTTGGCTGAGTGACTGGTGTAGTGAGGACATAACACCAGATCAGGTTATTCTAATTCCACGGCTGTATAACATAATACAAACATTTTTATGACCACGATCGTTGTAGAGCTAGGATACATGTAGTGTTTGGACATTGTATATGTCCGTGGTCACATTTCCTTCTTTATGGTAATATTCAGTTCTGGGGCCCGTTTCACTAAACTTTGTACGACTAAGATGTTCGTAAGTTCAAATTTAGAATCGTCTGTAAATTTCAATTGATGGATTTACATTTATTAAGCATAGGCTGCATATGCAGTCTATGCTAAATAAATGTAAATCCAATGATTGTTTACATGAAAACATTGTTAATGTGAAAATTACAGACTATCCTAATTTTGCACTTAAGAACAGTTTAGTCGTACAAAGTTTAGTGAAACGCCCCCCAGATGTTGGGACTTTCCTACGACCATCCATAAATAGGTGAAATACGCGATTCAACCCCGTTGACACGGCTTCAAATGTCCTTAGCTGTTGATAGCACGTTACACACCAATAAATCAAATCAGATCACTCTTTCCCCATCTTGCTTTCAGGGCTGAATATATATTTATTTGGATGTAAATATTTCGTTTTGATTTTGTGATTTTCTTCCCAATGCAACAGGTTATATGCGGGATATATATCGAACCCGTTGGCCCGGCTTTAAATGACCTTAGCTGTTGGTAGGCCGTTAAACACCAATAAATCAATCTTTCCTCATCTCGCCACCACAGCTACAGACACACAATGACGATATCAGCCAGGAGGCAGAGCTACTGAGGAGCCAGATTGGGTCGGAGCACACATCGAACAAGAACCTCGAAGGGTTACTACAAAACAACCGGGAGAAGGAGTTCTCAATGTCATCTGCAGTCACAGGAACAGGGCGCGGAGATACAACTTCTCAAGGATCGGCTCTCCCTTAACAAGAGCAAAATGTAAATGCCTAGATGTGGACAAATATTGGAATTTCTTTACTTTGACTATTTGTCAAAAATTAACAAATGCATGTTCAAATCTTGCACTTGCCAGTCTGGACAACTGCTATATAAACTACACACCGAGAAACAAGCAACACTTGCAAGTGATTTTTCAACCCTGTCTTCATTCGTCTCATTTTCTCTCAATCTTTGCATGGTATAACCTGTATGTGTGTATTACAGACAAAGCCAGAGTCGTGAGGTGGCATCTCTGTGCACCGGAATGTCGAGCGGGAAGGGGACGTGGAACGTCCACGCCGACAGCTTACCAGTGAGAAGTTTGAACGGTAAGGATTTACAATGCTCTTTGACGGCATCATAGTCAAATGATAGAGAATTTGACTTATGGTACCCGAGATCGGGAGGATGGGATAGTATGCATATTTTAACGAATCCATCCTGCTTGTCTTAACAGTGAAAGTTACTGGGATTCACACCGAGCGCTAAGTGATCCGGTGTCAGGCTGCCTTGTCTTTTGGTGCTGAAAGTTGTTATTGTATTTTGTGCTGAACTTATGCTACTCCACCATTCCTGTTTGCACATGACCTTGCTATTGAATTAATGTAAAAACCCAATTATTCAATCAATTTTAAGGAGACTCGAGACCAAGGTTCATTTCCCTATATGACCATAGTTATTGCCGAGTCATTTTATTGACAATAATTTGAGGAATATTTCAGACTGACATTCTGCAGATTGAGAATGTCGTCAGGTATTATATGGATTGCACCTACAAGGTTTCTTTTCAATGAACAGTCAGCCAATGGTGTGATTTCAATGTACACTTTCATATATTTTATGCCTGTGCGTGACTGTGTGGTGTTAACCCATCTGTTTATAGAACTGGGGGTTAAGGGATTTGTGGCCAGTGTAACTCCTAGTCTCAGTTCTGCAGTCTGATAGCGATGTATACTATTTGTTAGAGACATGACAGGTGTTTCATTGATGAAATGGCGAACAGTGCAGATCCTGATCAGACTGTGCGGATACACAGGCTGATCTGCATCTACACTGGTCGCATCACCCATAAGATCCATTTTTACGCTCATGGCCACATATGACCTTATTATACTCACTTCAAACACCATATATCAATCAATCAATCAATCAATCAATAAACCAATCAATCAAACAAACAATCATCAAATAATCAATACACCAATCAATCAATGAACTACCATGTATTACACCACACCTAGACTGGTGGATGAAGAGGCCACCATCACTATCGTAAAGTGAGTGTACGACTTGTTTGCGACTCCAGATAAGTAGGCCATTTACACGTACATTTTGTAACCTCGTACCTCACAGAAACACTGATAGTCCAGTAGTAGAAGATTGTATGTACACATTGTTTAAATGGGGAGTACGATCTTCTACTTCTCGACCATCAATATGCTACTTGCGAGTAATTTGGACAATTCTACAGTACTCGCAACTGTCATGCCTTTGAACTCTGAATGAGTAGATAATTTACTTATTAATTACTACTTTTATTATCCCCCCGGCTTATGAAGTATGTCGAGGGCTATATACAGGTAGTTTTTTCGCCTTTCTGTTCGTTCACCCGTCCGTCCGTAACACATAAGCTTCAGGGGTCTGAATTTTCAAAGGATTGCCTCCTTTTAAATAAATTTTAAAACATAAATGTGCCGGATATTGTTGAATACGCCCACAAATTTTTATTTTGTGGAGGGGTGCATGGGTTTCCTCTTTTGTTGTGAATATTTTTACTAATTTCCTCTTTTCTCACAATGTGCTGCTCACACCCCTGAAATTTAACATTTCGAAATTAAAGTGTTTGTTTTTCTGTCCAGGTGGCGGACGGGGTACCCCCATGATATACCTGCTAAATTGCTCTAGTTGTTTCGCTGGTTGAGATCAATCTAGATAATTCATATGATTCATATCTTATCTTATTATGGACAAATGTGATTGACTGGAGAAATTGCGTTTTATGACATTTGTGATCAGTGTAGTCCCAGATCAGACTGAGGGGATGCACAGGCTACACTGTTTGACAATCAGTCATTGAAACACTGTCGTGATTCGAATAATCTTGATCCTTATCCAGGCTACAAGGGTGCCAGCAATCGAGAACTTTATAGGTCACAAAAGTCGTAATCCTCATTTCTGCAGTAACTGCAACAAATATGGCCGCGACTGGAGAACTGGGGCATATGGGATTTGTGACCAGTCTAGCTCGTGATGAAATAAAAAAAAAACTGTAGCCTGATAACAAACTATATCGCTTGTTAGATACATGCCGGTTGTGTCATTGAGGAATTGACTAACAGTGCAGATCCTGATCAGACTGTGCGGATGCACAGGCT
Source organism: Conchocele bisecta (assembly GCA_029237695.1). Taxonomy (NCBI): domain Eukaryota; kingdom Metazoa; phylum Mollusca; class Bivalvia; order Lucinida; family Thyasiridae; genus Conchocele; species Conchocele bisecta. The sequence continues at coordinate 214,941 of CM055270.1, forward strand.
GATCTGGATCTATACTGGTCGCAAAACCTGTTAGCCCCATTTTTCCAGTCACAGCCACATATTACAAAACGCGAAAGCAATCTACTTATTTGGAGTCCAGCTTGTAGGTACAGTGTGTGCGAACGGAGACCTGGTTTGGCCCTCAGGTATGTCTTTGGCGTTCTTGTATGTGAGGGTTTAATCTGGTTATCTCTTCTGTCTGTTCCACGTTTTGCTGACGGCAAACTTTTTTGTTATTTATGAAAAAGTACTTGTTAGATTTAATGTGTTAAATAGCCTAAAGTTTGTCGGCAGCAAAACGTGGAACAGACAATAGTCATATGTTGGTGAAGCGGAAACATATTAATATTCAGAATTGACATTTATACATCTCTTCAGAGTACATGGCTTTTATTTATAAATTATAGCGCAAGTAGATGATGCATGTTTAAGAAAATTTAGATTTCAGTAGCAAATGGAAGTGGTTGTGAAGGAAATATTTATAGCTTTTCTACTTGTTGTGTGGGTGGCAGGTGGGAGCATGCGAAGGGTAATTTAACGATCGGGGTAAATCCTTACCGGTATCCGGAACGGAGACCTGGTTTGGCCCTCAGGTACGTCTTTGGCGTTCTTGTATGTGAGCGTTTAATCTGGTTATACCCCTTATATGAGTAATATCGTTATTCCTAATCCTATTACTTTTAGGGGAAGGGGCCAAGTTACTTTGGTGTGGTATGGACCTGGCACCAGGTCAGTTATTCTAATTTCAGGGCTGAATATATATTCCGTTTCGATTTTGGGATCCCCCCCCCCCAATGCAGCAGGTTACATGCAGGATCAAACCTGTTGGCCCGGCTTTAAATGACCTTAGCTGTTGATAGGCCATTACATACTAATACATTAAATCAAATCTACTTGTTATGGGAGGGGTTATCACGTTTCTCCCGTGGGTGGCAGGTGAGAACACATGATGGGTAATTTAACGATCGGGTTCATCCTTAACGGAATTCCGACTGGAGACCTGGTTTGACACTCACATACGTCTTTGAATTTTGTATGTGACAGTTGAATCTGGTTATACCCCTTATGTCAGTATTACGATTATTCGTAATCCTATTTTATGGGAAGGGGCCAAGTGACTTTGGTGTGGTATGGACCTGACACCAGGTCAGGTTATTCTAATTTCAGTGCTGAATATATTTGTTCTCGATGGGCTAACTGTACTTTACGGAACGGAACGGAACGGAACAAGATGTGGGGTACCCAACAGGGGTTACACCGTTATATATAAAACACATATTAACCAGGGTTCTACGTTCATCAATCACTTTTATTAACATTTATAACATGGATTTGACGTATTATTCTATACATCAATTTGAATTGGTGTCTTGTTGTGTAGCGACTGTATCGGTGCCATTACACACAGGAAACAATAGGGTCATTAACAATCGCCACGTCACCCAGTGGTGTGATGTGTAGAATGTGGTGCACCGTGCTACTACACAACTTGACACAGCCATAGACCGCACCACCTCTCCACATATCAGAATTGATCATAACAGCTAGTTCCTTGTTCCGTTCCGTAAAGTACAGTTAACCCTACGCTAACTGTACTTTACGGAACGGAACGAGATTTGTTTTTCGCTAGAATACCGATAATCTTCCTACATAGGCGTCATCTAAGTGATGATGATCGGTTGTAAATGTGCCCACACTCAGACTCAAGTACATTGATTGGTTAAAACTGAGCGTATGCTCAGAATTAACCGATAGGTTTGAGGGTGTCTGAGTATGAGATTGATAACAAGTTTTATAACATCGGCCCCATATCTCATTTACACATCTATCTGCCCCCGCCCAGTCCCACCCTATACACAGCTACTGTGCACACGTATGAATTACAGGTGCCGTCAGAGCCGAAGACTTCAATGTGGTACATGTATTTAGTCGTCGCCATGCCATCCAATCGTGTGGTGAGGTGTAGAATGCAGTGCCACATCGCACCACCCCAATGCCACTCCAGTGACTGAAAATGGAGCATAATATTTTCTTGTTCCGTTCTGTTCCGTAAAGTACAGTTAGCCCCTATGCTAACTGTAGAGTCCCATACGTTCTCATCGCTCGAAGTTTAACCCTTTTCACACAATCGACCAAGGGGCCGTTTCATTAAATTTTGTACGACTATAATGTTCGTAAGTGAAAAATTAATGTAAATCCATCAATTGAAATTTACAGACGGTCCTAAATTTGCACTTACGAACATTTTAGTCATACAAAGCTTAGTGAAATGGCCCCTAGACTGGCAGTGTTTGCAAACAGTGAAGATCTTGTTCTGGATCCTCACTGTTGTCTATTTTTCTGAACACATTTTTAAAATATGTATATAGACATATAAACTGCCTAACTATGGTGTATTGGTTAATGTGGCTGTGACTGGAGAAAGTGGGCTTATCATATGTGATGTGTGACCAATTTAGCTCCTGATCAAATATCACTCGTGTAGCCTGATAACGATCTATTTTGCTTGTTAGAAGCATGATAGGTGTTTCATTGATGGAATGGCAAACAGTGCAGATCCTGATCAGACTGCAGATGTACATGCTGATCTGGATCTACACTGGTGTTAAAACCCATAAGCCCCATTTCTCCAGTCACAGGCACAAATATGTATGTAGACATAGAAACTGCCTAGTTATGGTGTATTGGTAAATGAGCTCAGATATTATAACATTCATGCTACATTATTTTTGTGTGCGTCTCGGATTGATGAATTCTTTGTAACAATTTCAGAAGTTTCACAAACATTTAGTTGTTTTTCAGCCAAAAAAAATAAGGTTAAATATACATGTATATGATCTGATCCAGGCCCAAGTGCTACTAGTACAGTGAATATGGAGAGATAGGAAAATGAAAATTGTTCTATATTATAAACTTTCTTTACACACAGTGATCTGATGAAACACTGTTAACCAATCTTGCGTATATATACCGTGAATATGTGAATATGTCTCGTATACACTATAAAGTTTGATAAATGGATACACTACGTGTTTTGGATATTTGCATGTAGAATAACGTCCACTCTTATAAGGTCGAGTATAAGTAATATCTGTGATAATGTCACTGTGTATGTGTACACAATTACATACAGATTTGCTCGAGATATTGTTGAATTCATGCGAATAGCGCTAAATCGCCAACAAAATTAATAGGTATGACTGCATTTGTATTTGAAATTTCGCCGTTCAGTAAAAAGATCATACCTGAAGTTAGCGAACTTCCTGGATTATTGCTGAAGTGATGGGTGGAACTGTCTTGGGTGTCTGAAATATGGCTGTGACTGGAGAAATGGTGTTTATGGATTTTGTGACCAGACTGATCTGGATCTGCACTGCTCGCCATTCCATCACTGAAAGATCTGTCATACTTCTAACTAAGAAGAACATTAGACTGTTTATCAGGCTGAAGTTGTGTCCTATTTGATCAGGAGCTACACTGATCACAAAACCCATAAGCCCCATTTCTCCAGTCTCAGCCACCAGTGAGATTATGTAGAATCTAGCAAAAACGACTTTGTATGTTTAATTTTTATATCTTGAAGTTAACTATACTTTTCCTCTAATGATACTGTCTGTTCATGATTACAAAGCATACACACATATCCTGAAATACACATGTACCTGCATTACAGTGTAACCTCTCTAAGCCAGACACCCGGGTGTCCGGTTTAGAGAGGTGCCACTCGACGAACATATCTGTGATATGCATATTGAGATAGCAATGCACCGTTGATGATGTTGAGTTACACTTGTGAACAAGAGTTGAGTTATAGCACGATGTTGTGATATCACAAAATAGATGGTGTCCTAATAAACATGGTTACTACATGATTGCCGAGGTTACCATATTGACTAATGAGACGAGCCTTGTGATTTTGTACCGAAGAAGATGTGCGATTTTTCATGAAAACTACAGTCTACACTCGTTTACTCAAAGTTAAGGGGACCGAGGAAAATACATTTGAGTTAACAAGTTATTAAATGGTTTAACATGAACTTGGGACCAATAGTTTTACTGAGTTATCAGGATTTTAACTTAAGAGAATTTGGTACCGAGTGTATACTGTATATACAGAAACTGATATTTTCTTTAAACGATGTCAAAAGTTGACGAAACTAATTGTTGCATGGCAAATGCGGAATGTTTAATAAATGTCTTATAAAGTCATCACATATGATAGATCTTCTATATGATTATTACAGGTACATAACTATATACATCATACATAACTTGACTCTTGTTAATGAAAAAGGTGTTTTATAACCTGGTTATAATCCTGTGTGGCCTGTATGTAAAATATATATCCATGCAAGTGTATTGATTTTAATACCACAGTTGCGTTGACATTTGTTTTGTTTATTCCAATTGATTCATGAGAGAATTGAACTTTTCGTATTTGCGACCAGTGTAGCCCCTGATCAGACTGATCAGGGTCTACACTGTTCGCCACATGTTGATTGAAGCAGCCTTGGTGGTTCTAACAAACCAGTTTCGGATCTCAGTTTTAATGCAGGTGTGCTTCAGCTCATAAATACTAGTAAAAAAGCAATACAACCATATTTGTCATGAGGATTACATGGATAAATTGCAAATAAATGAGCTGCATTAAGCTGACGTATTCGTGTTATGTAGAGTATTAACTTATCCGTCCATATAGCGTAGAATTGACATATTTATTTTCCAAATTTGTAGATACACACATTTACATGATAATTCGACTTAACCGACTTTGAGTAAACGAATGTAGACTGTATGTAAATAAATAGCGAACTGTGCATATTTATAAGTATTTGTTGTTATGTATATCCTTGTTTTAATTGGTGTATTGTATTTCAATCAGTGCTCGGGATAAGCTTATTTTTTGGCTATTTTATTTCGGTAGATATGTACCGGTAGTGTTTGGACTGAGTGTCCGTCCGTTGATTCTATATCCTTGTTTTAATTGGTGTATTGTATTTCAATATCAGTGCTCGGGATAAGCTTATTTTTTGGCTATTTTATTTCGGTAGGCATGTACCGGTAGTGTTTGGACTGAGTGTCCGTCCGTTGATTCGGTTAAGAAGTTTGATCGAGTGTTTCAAATTTTCCACAGGTGGGCGTTTGTGTACCGATAGGCCACATTTTCTTGTCATCATTATAAGTGTCCCAAATAGGAAAATATGCAAAAATATTACATCATAAAAAGCTTATCTCATGTACTGTTTTTAGTTTGTGACTAAAACTATTTTGGTATTTACTTATTTTTGATTGCTGCCATGTTGTTTTTACTTTATTATAACAAGTTAACATTATAGAATGTATTATTGTATTACAATACAGCATTGAAGATATGAGACGAGCCATGGGATTCTGTACCTAAAAGGATGTGCAACTTTTCATGAAACCTATTTACAGAAACAGTGATATATTGTGTAAATGACGTCGAAAGTGGACATATTTTTCGGAGCAAATGCAGAATTCTCTTCCGCATATGCTCTGAACAGTTCGTCATTTCAATATTGTAAATTTTGTAAATATTTTCCACGAGATATCGCACATTTCTGGTACAAAGTGGCATTGCATGTCCCAAATATGTCTTGCCTCGACACAAATGGGCTTATCGACTTTGCGACCAGTGTAGCCCAAGATCACCATGTGCATCCACACAAGTCTCATCAAAACCTACAGTTGGGGAGATATTATTGATGCATAAATGTATATGGCTGTGACTGGAGAAATGGCACTCATGAAACTCATGTAGCCCGATAATGATCTATATTGACTGTTAAAAGCATGATGGGTGTTCCATTGATGGAATGGCGAATGGTGCAGATCCTGATCAGATTGTACGAATGCACAGTCTGATCTGGATATACACTGGTCGCAAAACCCATAAGCGCTATTTCTCCAGTCAGAGACACAGATATGAACAAACATTATTGATTCGTATTTATAGATTACCAGTGTTTGGATGTCAAGTGGTAGTTGGCTGGGAGCATGTGATGGGTAATTTAACAATCGGGATTCTTCCTTACCGGAATCCCGACTGGAGACCTGGTTTGGCCCACAGGTACATCTTTGGCATTATTGTATGTAAGAGTATTTTGATTATTCCTAATCCTATTACCTTTAGGGGAAGGGGCCAATTCACTATAGTGTGGTATGGACCTGGAACCAGGTCAGGTAGTAGTACATAGGGAGTTAAAATGATACCAACAACCTACACACCACCCCTACGCTCCATCTACAGTCCCACACCCCTCGAATTTGTGTAGAAACTGAATAGACAAAAAGTGCGGACCACCTATAGAATACAGAACCAAGTTAGACAACTGTGTACTTTCTAAAGCGGGTCGTCCTTGTCAGAGTTGTCTCTCTTATACCATACAGTCATTTTAAATAATTAATTAATTAATTATTTAAAACTCAACACCCCTATTATTTTTGTCACAGCACGTCCATTACGGAGATACTCGTGAGGGGAAGAGTTGGACAATCAGGGATGCACTGTATCGCTGAGGTCTGGGGAAACTGGAGATAAACCAAAACTAAATTACAAAATGTAATTTATTATTTATCAAAGACTGCACTGCACATTGGTGAAATCTGATCCGTACATTAACTGACGCTCCTGCATGTATGTGACCAGTGTAGTCCCAGATCAGACTGCACATATGTGGAGTCTGATCAGAACGTACACTGATGCGTCGGAAGTTAAACAAAGGGAAACAACGGTATATGTTACCAGTGAAGACACGGATATGGCTGCACATTTGTGCCAGCCAATCAGGGTCTAGTAGGATCTAGGATCAGTAAGGTGCCAATTGATACAGAATATCAATATCTGGCCGGTGCCTGAACATAATATGTCGCAATTCTCATGAAATAGAGTAGATGTATACACAATGGAACATGCACGCCATATATGATATACACAAAGTAATCGGCTCACGAGAAAATAGTTGAGTGATAATCGGTGATCAACATGACAAAGGAGTGTATGAAACGTCAAAAACTCCTTTTACTTCATATGTATCATTTCACCGATTAAGCGCCAAATACAAAGCAAGACATATTAAACATAATTTACAATTACAAAATTACCTGGAGATAAACCAAAATAAATTACAAAATGTAATTTATTATTTATCAAAGATACAATATGGAGGCGATGCACGTACACTGGCGACTATTGAAGAAGTGACGACAGCCGGGCAGTGCGCGCCAAAGCCAATGCCAGAACGAGACTTGAGAGTCCGCGCCAAATGACGCACATCATAAGGCATTAAACTTAGCTGTTGAGCTGTGCTTATGCAACAGTAAGCCATGTCTTCAGATGGACGCTAAAACGCTCAGAAAAATATACAGGTGTTAACTGTGCATGATATTATATAATATATATAGGATATGATATAGGTTATAGGAGATATGGCTATCATAGGAAATGATATAGGAGTTTGGATAAAACGACCTTCCGGTTACATTACAAAGGGGTATAATAATTTTTGTTTGGCTTAGCACGTCATTACTGATTATTTAAATTGTTTACTGATTTAAATTGTTTACTGCACCAATATAATTAATTATTTTTGTAAAAATTAATTATAAAATTTCCGGGATGGTGATGCTGTAACATTTCCTCCGACTTTATCTCCAAGTTTTACCCTAAATTTATCCCAATCAGTACTCTCAATCTTGGGCATAGTGGCGCACGCTTTGATTCTAATATCATTTTTTAATTCTTCATATCTCCCCATTTCTTCCACAACGGATTCAAACTCTAAATTTGATATTTCATTATCGGCCAACGCTTTGGACACTACAACGTCGATGCTATTTTTCTTAGACCTAGCGAGAAGGATATTCTATCATGTTTTCTACATTTTTTCTCGAGTTTTCGACCAGCCACCCTAAATAACATACAAAGTATTCCAGATAAAACTGTAATTCCACTCAAAACCCCAGCAATTTGAACTGTTACAATTGTAGATAGCGTTGCGGCAGTCCCCGCACCACTCATTACAGATAAACTTGCCAGAACCGTACTAGATGCCTCTGCTAAATTTGCAACGCGCTTATATTTGTTAGCGCTTCTTTTTCTATTTTTACATTCTCTAACTAAAATATCCTGCATAGCGACGATATTATCCAACCTAAAATCTAAACATCTTTCGTGAATTGGATACAGTGTTGATGGATTGGTATTGACAATTGGATACAGTGTTGATGGATTGGTATTGACAATTGGATACAGTGTTGATGGATTGGTATTGACAATTGGAAGCGGTGATTCGTTCATGATTACAAATCAAGTTCAATTAACAATGTTACAACAGTGGAAGAACTCACCGGGTCAGTGATTTTCGTAAGAAAGTTAATAACACTAGCTTCGGAAAGTCTACTTGGATCGTCACCGGCGAACAAAATCACCGCGGAACTATCTCCAGCGGGTTTAGTGACTCCAATTTCCCGTTCTTCCCCATCCAGTATGAGATTTACGACGACCACGCCCACAGATTTACCAGTAGAATTAACCGAGCAGACCGCCATTCGGAGAAGCGTACCTGGAGCTGTCATGGTGTATCCCCCATATTTATTGCTCGCTTTGGCACCAAACGAATATTCATAGAGCCCCTTATTCAATGGGCCCCGCTTCGCCGCCCAAACTGTGATGACACTTTTTTGTTTTTTCAATAACTTAAACTGCTCTACAGATGTGGTCAACAATCCGGCAAGCCCCCCGATAGAGGTATGGGCCTCAGCACGAATCTTTTCAGAGGTCTCCTCAAGTGCTCTGTTCGCGGCTCTACGAACACGTTTCAGTTTATCAGAAACTTCAGTAAACTCTGTACGGGTCTCTTCCCGAAATTCTGTTATTTTTCCACCTAGTTCAGTATTTTCCCGCCGAGATCCTTAAGTCTTGTATGTGCCTCTTCGCGAACTTGTGCAGTCGCCGCTAGGACGTCTACTCTAAGCTGTGCTATACTCCTGTGAATTGCGTTTGTGGCCTCCGATATAGTTTTATTGATCAGGGCCTTGGTTTTTCCGGTAGTTAAAAAGTCGCTCTCTGTCGGGATGAATCCCCCTTCTGCCGGTTCCAAATTCTTTGAATCTGTCACCCAATCCCGATTGGAATTGGAAGAACTACCTGGTCAGTATATACTCATTTTCAATAATATTGATGATTTTATTACGAACATGTGTTTAATTCTAATTAATTTTAAAAAATTATAAAATTAATTAATTTGAAATTTCTAGGACGACCGAAATCGGGTAATAGTTCTTTAACTCTCTCGCTTGATCATCAAGAATAGAGACCGTAAATTCGTGGATATCTCCTGATTCTACGATGTGTTCACCCGATCCAGGTGCACCCTGAGGGTTTTCGTGAAGGCGAAGTCCACCGGGTTATCACCGACGTACTCAACCGGAGCAAACAATCCTTTATTTGCGGCGTATGTCTCTCTAAAACCGAATCGAATACCCAACGCCGGGGAGATCCTTACCCGGCTGTCTGGGCCGATCGTCATTGTTGCGAGCCCGGTAGCCTTCGATACTGTGAGGTTGACTTTACCGTCAAGCTCTGATGTGACAAAATATTTGACCTGTCTAAAACTCCACAGTCCGGGAGGCAGCTTTACACCTACTGAGCGTCCATCCTTCACATACCCAAACCCTTCTCTCTTCCCCACATTCTCCCACCCAACCGTGAAGGTGATTGATCTGAGGCCTACCCTGCGTTTTCCGCAGCAGTTGTCGATTGACTTCTGAAGTTCACAACTCTCTTTTTGAACATTAGTGATAGTAGCAAACATAATAATAATATCTTTCAATGGATACAAAGGCATTTAGCTTTAATTTTAATGCGAAGTACGCGGTCGGAGGTAAATACACGCAAAAAGCCGTTGCTAACCCCCTTGTACACCCAACTATAACAGTTAGATCGGACAGTGCCTTTGCCACCAATTTCCCTAACATGTTTGAACAATATAAGCTGCCCAAGATTACTACCATAGAGGTTGTGAACGGGTGGAAAGCAACACCGATGCAGTTTTGGCAGAATCAGCTAAATTTCGCTGTATGGTGCGCAACAACCGGATGTGGAGTTTCACATCAAGGCCATCTGACATCCAAGAATGCCATTCTCCGAAGTGTCTACAATTTTCATGTGTATTACACCATTAGAAGACTTTTAAAGGAGCTAGGTACTCCACTACCTCAATACGGCGGGTGGAATCCCATTTCCAACACATACGACTATAGGGCGTTCGAAATACTGTGTAACGAATTTAACGTTTCAAAAGATTCGGATTGGAGACAAAAAACATTTCCTAACAGCACTGGACTCGGGGACGTTCTCATTCGGGGCCAGTCCGGGAATTGGACGCAGACTGATTTTAGACACGATCATTCCGGCGACCACATTGTCAGTCGGAACGCCGGGAATTTTGAGCCCGCGACGATGACCTTCGGGCCGGAAGTGTCTGGAGGTCGGCAATGCGGCTTCTCATCCTGCAATTGGTTACCTCCGAAACGAGCTCACGTCGATTACATACAGCAGGCTGCTGCGGTCCAGGACGCTTGGGGCACATTTATGTTAGATAAAGGTCTGGGGTTTACGCAGGGTGGGGTTACCCGCCTCAACGACTCCATTCGCACATACGTCTGGGCCGTCCTCGGCGCACAAGCGCAAGCGCGCAGTTCTAAAATAGGAGACGGGAAGGCGTTTGACGCACAAAAACAGTTCTTGGCAAATGTCGAGGACTCCATCTCATCTCCGATGGACCTCCCGGATGCGATCAGGTGGTATCAAGACGTTTTGCAGAATGCCAGCACCCCAGTAGACTATGTATTTGGAATAGGAGCAATATGATACTACGAGACGACCGGGTTGACGGTTACAATAATCAGATCGTAATCGCCACCGCCAAACAAAAGCTCGGCCATAACGGTAACGTGAACACGTATATCATCAAGCACACCCCCAAGACGGTCGGGTTCATCCAATCTCGATTGGGTGTTGAGGTTGTAAGTGGACCCGATTTCATAAAACCGCAACCACCCGCGCCAGTACCCCCAATTCACGACCTCAACACACCAATCGCGATTTGAGAAATTGGAACAAGAGCGGGAACTACAACCCACGAGGAGGAGAAATTAGGGCTCGTCGTCGCCCTCGTGGTGATCGGACTACTCGCGCTTTGGTTTTAGGAACTCTCGGGCGGAGAATAGTAGAAGACCGGCGATCGCCACGATTAAAGCCCAAGTGTTTTTGGCGAGCCATCCGACTGGCGAGGGCTTTTAGATGCTTTTTTATCCACTCCTTGGCTCCGCCGGATGGCGCGGGTGCTGGCGCGGGTGCTGGCGCGGGTGCTGGCGCGGTGCAGCCGCCGCACCGCCATTGAAAACTAGAACTATGGTCGATATGGTCATGCCGAGAGCTGCGACGATGCTTGCTATCGTGACACACTGCTCTCTGAACAGAGTGCGAAGACGCTCACCGAGTGTCGTCTCCTCGTGCAGAACCCTCGAGATTGTTTCGCGGATCCGACTTATTTGGGTGCGGAGAGCCTCACTGTTAGTCGTTGCAGCTTCCAATCGAGCTGCTCTTTCATCCCGCAACGACCGCAGGCGTTCGGTGATTCGCTCGGTAGATTCTCTATCGCCACGGGCTTCCTCCAGTTTCCTTTCTTCTAGCGTGATATGTTCATTCAGCGCCGAGAGTTTGGAGAGGTTAACGACCAGTTCACCCCGGACCGTTTGCAGAGCCTTATCGAGGCCCCGGAGTTCGTGAAGAGATAACGGCGGGTCATCCATCGTGCTGAGTATTCCATCTATCTCGCTTTCGCTGAGCTCCATTGTGCGAATAGCGTCGGTGGCTACACGAGGGACCTCGTTGAGCTCGACAGTTTTTATCGCGGCGGCCGCCTTCGCCATCGTTTCGTCGGTAGAATGTAGGGCCTCTACAGCGCAGGCGGGCATAATTGTTTTACCACGCGCCCAATCTACGAATCCTAGTTCGTTCTTTATGATTTCGCCACCGCCCCGGGTTCCAGCAATGGTGTTCAGCGATAGGGTTTTCCGGTCCTCCTGTTGACGAGCTCGATATTTGATGCTTTTAGCCGCAACCTACCACGCCGATCCAATTCGAACTTGGAGTAGTTGCGGCCGACAGAAGGGACCACACTTATTGGGACTTACATAACCATAGCTGTTGATAGCATCGCAGGCCCATAAAGCGATCATGTCGATCTATTCTTATCAACGGAAATTCGGCTTTTTTGACTGACGACATTTTCAAATTATTTGATATGATGGTCAAACCTATCCTCTGCTATGGGGGAGAAGTTTGGGGGTACGAGTACTGTCAACAAATTGAAACTATGCACGCTAATTTCTGTAAGACATTTCTAGGTTTATCCCGTCACATCAATAACAGTATGGCACTGGGTGAATGCGGAAGACTCCCACTTTGCTCAACTTACTATGTTCGCTGTATTAAATACTGGTGTAGACTAACACACATGGAATCCCACAGGTATCCCAGAAATGCATACATAATGCTGAGGCAGCACGATGATATGGGACGGAAAAACTGGGCCAGCCATGTTAGACTGCTGCTACATCGTTATGGCTTTGGTTATGTATGGGTAGCGCAGGATATTGGCGATACCGACTCATTTATTTCAAAATTTCAGCAACGATTGGCTGACTGCCTTAAGCAAGATTGGAGTCGCGATATTGATTCCTCCGGAAGGAATTATCAGTATCAAAACTTTAAAACCTTGCTTAATGTTGAACGCTATATCATGCGACTTGCCATATTACCTTAGGAAAGCAATGTCGAACTTTAGATGTTCCAACCATAATTTCCTTTGTATTGAAGTTGGAAGACATTTGGGTATTGAACGACATTTACAATTTTGTCAATATTGTCTTTTACACGAGGGTTTAGAAGTAGTGGAAAGGAAATGAACTTGCATGCCTATTTTTTTATTGTAAGCTATATGCTGAACTTGCGTATTAAATATTTAGACCCAACCATATACTCAAGCAAGTCTGCGACAGAATACTGTCGACTAATCGCAATACAGAATCCTACAGCTATTAAGAAAATTGCTACATTTGTCTACCATCTATTGAAACTAAGAAAATCGTTTACCTAAACATTGTCTATGTGGCCCGTTGCCTGACGTAGAATGACATATACTATACATTTATGAGAACTTAATCACAACTCGTCGGGCAACGACTCGCATCATATACATGCAATGGCACTGTTATATCATTTACATATACATGTTGTGTGTAATGGGCCGGTGGTCTACATCACTAAATAAACAATTGTAATTGTAATTGATAGGCCGTTAAACACCAATAAACAAACACACATTTAACTTTATTTGTACAACAATTACAAACAGGCGTGACAGCAGTTATATAAATGCTTTTGTTGACAAATGGAGACATAATGGGGGTCCTTAATGCACGGGGACACTGGAGTACCCGGAGAAATAGAGGATAGTAGGTTAGTGCCATGAATGGGAAAACATATCTGGCAAGGCTTAGGAAACGGGATGCCGAGCCCATCCCGTTTCCGTGCCGCGCCAAAGAATCGACTAGTATGACAACCGCACATATTCATATGCAGTGATTAGGTCGTATTGACGGGATATCAAAAATGTTTCACGGCACCGTGTTTCACGGCACATACGCACTGTATTGATAAAGCCCACTTGTCCAATCTGGCAACGACTATACCATCTCACATACTGCCCTGTTCTAGGATCGAACCTGGACCGCATTGTGCCGTAACGAGTTTAGTAAATTGGAGAGCTTGCATGTTGCATAGTTTTAGATTATCATTCTCGTACATTTTTACATCAGGCCTAAAAAAAGTGTTTGTATCGGGTAACCCGACTGACTTTTTGGACGTTTCCTTGGAAACAAATAAAATCAGTCATGTATTTTGCAATATAAGTTCAATACAAATTGAATAAAAATAAAATATAAGAAAAAATTAAAATGCCCCTACCCTACCAAACTTTTTTCACGGCGTTACCCGAAGCAAACAATTATTTTGTTTAGGCCTCAGTATGATGCATATCATTGTAAAAGATAGGATATACATTACAACATATGCCACATTTGAAAGTCATATGTAAATTATTCATATGAAAATCAGATGTGCTCGATTCATATGAATTTCGTATGTAATTCATATGAGTTTCACATCTGATTTTCATATGCATATCTACATCATATGTATTTTTTGCTGTGTAGTGAACTATCAACCTACAGCTATACATTTAATATGTATTTTCCGATGAGCCTGAATTTCAGCCTGCGCCTTCCTTAGCCATTCAGCCTTCTCTTACTGTAGCCTCTCTGTTCGTTCTCCTGTGGGGATATGTATATTGAGATGAACCCTCCCATGTCATGAAGAATCTTTCAAAAAGAAAAACAATCGTTTATTTATGCATGGAAGTATATATTGTCACCACTCAACGAGACTGTTCAAATGAGTGGGGACAACACATACTTTGGATGAGAAGTAAGAAAAAATGCGATTTTTGTTTTGAATTTTTACACATGTTCTGGGTCAGGGCTTCTAAAATTGAATGTCAATCGGTCCAGAGTCCAGACGTAACACTGTCGGCCATTGTCGGAGCAGACCCCCCTTCCCCTATTAAAAACTTTAACTGAAATTTCGAAGTTCAAACAAAGTACTAGAAATAATGAGATGGATAAATAAATCGTGTTTAGGTTAGAAAACACCAAATGGTGCGAAATCGCCCAGGGTGTATGCACAAGTAGTCCGGTATAAAAAAAATAGTGCTGGTGTTTGTAGCATTTAAAAGAAAACACTGAACCTGTTGATCACTTGATGTAAACGGAGTTTTCGTGGCCACAAAATGTACACAATATTCGAAGATATGACAAGCTTGGATTTTTCTTTCCTAGGAGTAAGTGAACCTATTGTTTAGTTCATGCAGAACCAGTACAGACTGGCTGCAGGTCATGTACAAGTGGGTCCCACAGCATCCATACGAATAGTGAAAGTAGGAGAGACTGGCCTTATTGGACGGCATTCGGTTAAATTATTTAGTAAAACTATTTGGTGGTGTCTAACCTATAAGGTGTGCCTAGGCCCTATGTGAGATATGTTTCTTTGTAGAATTTGAAGTTGGAAGTTTATGTTTCCTGTAGCTATATCTCTGGGAACATAATTTAAAGTTACTGCGACAAGAGTAATTGAGCAGACTCCGCGATGCAACACATTTGTTCTTTTTGTATCGCAGACGGACAGTTATCGGCTTCAAAATCTTCTAAAATCTTGATTTCTCAGCTTTATTTGTCAAATATAATAGAACAGTGTATGCAAATTACCTGTAGGTGATTGGTCTTGGATTGTGACAGTAATATACACCAAAACAGTCATTATAGTGTGTTTTTCTTCTTTTATTCATTGCTATTGGCTTCCTGATGGACAATTAAGAAGCTCGAGAAAGTGGCGCGACATCGCGACGCTGTTCCAAAATTTGCCAAAATTAGGCTTAAGTGTATTGTTTTCGCATCTCGGTATAGTACCAATACACTAGTACTCAGAAAACATTGTTTTTCCTTTCCTCCTGTGTCATAAAGCTAATTTGTTGACTGTCCGTTCCAAGCCAGTAACCTTTTGTATGTCGACCATTCCAGAGTGGCATACATGTTGGTATAAAGTTTCAGTGATGAGTCTTTATATGTAGAATGGTTAGCTATAACACTATTTAGTGGGTAATGTTATGTGATTTTTTTTATGGAGATTTTGTGCTTTTAATTATTCATCATCTATTAAAAATTTTCCATAGTTCTGTAGTAGCTCAATTTAAGGCAGAATGTGGACAATCACATGGTGGAGTTACACAGCTGCTGTGTGACAACCATTTGAGATATTTGCTCCAAACTTGATACTGTATCCAGGAATAGAAGCTAATTTTGAATAGTGAATATTGTAGAATGATTTGTAGTGGGACTGGTACACTTATAGGTTAGAAGACACCAAATGGTGCGAAATCGCCCACTGTGTATGCAAAAGTAGTCCGGTATAAACAAATAGTGCGGGTGTTTTGAGGTCACAGACACCGTTTGCTTGCAAATCTTGATCCATTACCACCCAGTTTCATTTGAGGAACATTTTTGGGGTGCATTTAACACCAGTTTTCAGTATATTTGTATCATTTAAAAGAAAACACTGAACCTGTTGGTCACTTGATGTAAACGGAGTTTCCGTGGCCACAAAATGTACACACTATTGGAGGATATGACAAGGTTGGACTTTTCTTTCTTAGGAGTAAGTGAACCTATTGTTTAGTTCATGCAGAACCAGTACAGACTGGCTGCAGGTCATGTACAAGTGGGTCCCACAGCATCCATACGAATAGTGAAAGTAGGAGAGACTGGCCTTATTGGATGACATTCGGTGAAATTATATAGTAAAACTATTTGGTGGTGTCTAACCTTTATAAACAACAAAAGTGGACAAAACTGTGTATGCACCGGGTCATTTCTGTCATTTTCCTTTATCAAGAAATGGATTTGTTTCACTCTGTTTTCGAATTTTCAGCCATGGGCCTTTATCAAGAAATGGAATTGCATTTCTTGATAAAGGCCCATGACCGAAAATTCGAAAACAGAGTGAAACAGTGAGATAATAATTATAGTATTGCAATATCAGTAGGTGGAAAACAGTGAAATAAATAATATAATACCGTATATCACACGGTTTGCGTAAATAGCTTTCATGAAAAATCGCACATGTTCTTATGTACAAAATCACATGGCTTGTCTCATATAAGTTGCTGGAGCAATAGCCGATTTGCTTACATATATACAGATAGAACGTGTACCTCGCAGTCAGGACTTTCACTGTACATATATTGATTCTGACTTTGGCAAATATCTCTCGTGTATCTAACGATATGTTAATTAAATATGTCCTACATGTCGGTTGACACCAAGTATCGACTTAGTCTGATCAGAGGCGGCTCTCTTCGCCATTACGTCGCTCGGTGTACTGATTTCGAGTGTGGATATGTTTCTCAGTATCTACACTGGTCACACATGACCACATAGCATTTTTATCAACCTAACACCCCGGTGGGTGGCAGGTGGGAGCATGCGATGGGTAATTTAACGATCGGGGTTCGTCCTTACCGGAATCCCGACTGGAGACCTGGTTTGGCCCTCACATACGTCTTTGGCATTGTGTATGTGACAGTTGAATCTGGTTATACCCCTTATAAGAGTAATCCTACCGGTATTACTTTTAAATAGGGGAAGGGGCCAAGTGACATTGGTGCGGTATGGACCTGGCACCAGGTCAGGTTATTCTAATTTCAGGGCTGAATATGTTGTATCTCGATGTAAATATTCCGTTCTGATTTTGAGATTTCCCCCCAATGCAGCAGGTTAAAACGGGATCGAACCTGTTTGCACGGCCTTACATGACCTTAGCTGTTGATAGGCCGTTAAACACCAATAAACAAACAAACAAACAACGTAACACCCATCGATGTGGGATCTGGCCGGTCTAACGTACAGGTACGAACGCGAACCGTCACCTACTGTCTGTTTCACGAAACCTGCCCAAATGTTACGGCCATATAAACAATGAAAAAACATTTGTTTCGATAATATTAAATTGTATCAAAATTTAAGAATGAGCCTTCTTTTTATTTATGGCTTTGCCAGAATTTTTGGTATGGGGGGGGTTGGACGGGGGGCAACGAGATTTAAATTTGGATGGAAGTGGTGGGGTGTTCCAACAAATGAATTTTGTGCATGGTGGGGTTTTCCAAAAAATGAATTTTGTGCATGGTGGGGTTTTCCTAAAATTGAATTGTGTGCATCGTGGGTCTATCTTCCTAGGGTGAAATAAATCAAGATGGCTATTTAGCAGGTGAAATAAATAAAATAAATATGGGGTCAGAACAAATTAAAAAAAAAGTAGTTTTCGTCGTATTTGATTTAAATCGTCCCCGGGTCCGAGTTGACATGGTCCGACTTAACGGTATCTTTTTTTTCGGAATTACTGTTGTTTCGCTTTCGCTACCTGCGTGTTGCTATCTGTACATTTCGCACCTCATACATTTTCGTGGGTACCGAAACCTCCTTCGGCAAAGGTCAAAGCAGCCATGTACAAAAATTGGACGTGTGGCGAGGTGGCGAATTGCTGCGAATCACTTTGTTACTACTTCAGGCCCGTAGCCAGGGGGGGGGGGGGGGTGGGGGGGGGGGGGGGGGGGGGATGCGGAGCGGTCGGACGACCCCCCCCCCCCGCCCAGCCTCGAGGTCCAATGTTTAGACCCCCTTAGATACGTCAGGCCCCTTGGGCCTTCGAAACGACTCCCCCCCTTTCAAACAGGTCTGGCTCGGGCCTGTACTTTGTACATCGACACAATGCACAATGACTCGGCAAAATGCGACGAATCGCTGTGTTACTACTTTTTACATCAACAAAATGACTCAGCAATATGCGACGAATCACTGTGTTACTACTTTGTACATCGTGTGATTGAATGGAGTTGGCAGTACATTCCATCACGACATTTCATTTTGTTTACTCGCCGCGAACGAACGTATCTTTTACCCCTCGGACCCGGGGACTATATCAATCAAATAACGACGAAAACTATTTTTTTTTTAAATTTATTCTGACCCCATATTTATTCATTTTTTCCAGTTCACAACCTTAAGATTAATTTCTATGTCACGAAAGAACGATAATTAGCAATCCTTCAAGGCTTCGAAACGTAATGTAATTGTAGTAAATGTAATGATATTTTTTTCGCCGAGGTGTTTTCATCTAAATGATGCTAATTTTCGTTTCTTCGCAGACGCAGTGTAGAAACGAATTCCATTTCTTCTTGTCTATGGCTCCAAGACGAAAAACACTAAGTCACTGTGTAAAAAATGTATATAATACAGTATTATAATCACGTTTTGCAATCAATGGTTATTTATTTATTTTATGTAAATTAACGTTTTCGTCTCATCGTGTCGACATGCCAAGAAACGAATATTTAGAGAAATAAATTCACGTTCCTTCACGGGGTGGAAAATAACTTTAAGGTTCTTAATTATCGTTTCTACGCGTATAAACGAAGGAAAAAAATGAAAGTGAATGGGTTTAACGTCCCAGCAACAGCTAATGTGATATAGAGACGTGAACACAGATAGTCTCATCCGACAGACCAATGAGATCGAAATAAAAATGTACTATGAATATACTATGAAAGTATATTGTTGATGCATAAGGCATGTTTGAACCCACAACCTCCAGATTGGAAGTCAGATGTTCTACCTCTAGGCCACAACCCATCCCTTATAAAAGAAGGAAAAAATGCCCCTAACGAGCGACCATACATACTTGATGTAACGGCGGTAAACGCTGATGTAACGGCGGTAAACTGAAATGGTGTACGCGACAATTGACATTTACGTTCCAACTAGATTTTCACGGTGTGTAATCGATCGTATTTCCTCTCCACCCGACTCGAGAAACACGAATCATATTTCTGAATGTGTCGAACGTTTGCCCGGTCTAACAGGTTATCCAATGACTATGGGCTAGGTTCGACAGTTCATTCCATGTCACATCGCCGGTTTTCGGTGATAATACTGTCAACAATTAAAAATACGCACGGACACCCGGACGTCATTGATGTTTTTTTTTACAAAAATTAGAAGGAGACGATTTTCATGTGTTTCCAAAACTATTTTATTAAGAAATCAACAAATGTGAAAAGAAAACATGAATACATTGGTATTTTTTTTTACCCATATTTGGACAAAATAGGAAAATCGTCTTTGGAGACGATTCTCATGTGCTGCCAAACTTGCTTTATCAAGAGATCAAACACATGAAAATGCACTATGTCGCGCTAATTCGTAAATATCAATTTATTGACGTGAGCGATGACGTGAGCGACTACATAGCGTGGTTTAGATATGTTTGTTCCTTGCCGAATGCTACAGTCACACTTTGCACATGAAACTGTATTACCGACATATGATTGTAAACACCATCAGGTGTGCACCCAGACCGAAAAGGATATGTCGCAGGGGACGGGAGTATTATTTATGTATCCATGCGATATTGAATACAATAGAATATTACGTTTTCGCCTCGCGATTTCGCCGCCTCGCGATTTCGCCGTCTCGCGATTTGGTCTCGCGTTTTCGCGATCTTGCGTGTATAGGTCGACGATGCGGTGCAGTAACCAATAACACTTATCATATATGTTTTTTTCTCCAATAAACATGTATTGACAGTACATTAGAATCGTCTCCTAAGACGATTATCATGTTTTGTCAAATTATGTTTCAGTTGTCAAGAAATACTGAAGTTACATTTGCTCTATTTCTTAATAAAAACATATTTTGGCAGCACATGAGAATCGTCTCGTAATAAAACGTGTACGTGTCCTGTTAAGGAAACGTGACAACCTCGCTTTTTCGTGATTTCTCGCATAGGTTGAGATCGCGAAAACGCGAAGCGTGATCGCGAGATTTTGAGACGAAAACGCGAGATTCTATCAATCTCGCTATTTCGCAACCTCGCCGCGCTGTCGAGCGTTTTTGATTCGCGATCTCGCATGACTGTTGTAAGTACGGTCTACACACACGCATGCGCAAAGTAAACCCGAATTTTATGTCTGTAACGCCGAGATAGTCGCCCTAAGTTAAGTTACAGACAGAACAATCGGGTTGGAGCCAAACTTATTTTCACAAGCGGAAGGCGAGATCGCGAAAACGCGAGACGATTCTCATGTTTTGTTGTTGAGAAATATATATATAACACCCCCCCCCCCCCGCTACATACGGGCCTGCTGTAACCTGTCGACTATCCGCTGATCTTGTCGCTATCACAGGTGGAAGACTCGGACCTATGACACCAACAAAATGCCCATTAAAAAAAATTCCATTACTCCACCCACTTGGTCTCGTACACTTGGTCTATATAGAAGATGGTACTGTACGAGACCAAGTGGGTGGGGTAATGGGATTTTTTTTAATAGGCATTTCTTTGGTGTCATAGGTCCGAGTCTTCCACCTGTGGTCGCTATTGTGTATTATTTTGGGTTGGTCGAAGCATATAATCAACGAATAATAACGGGACCAATGCGATTTCTAATTACCTCGCACTTTCCATTTACCGATATATTGGCAATATACATGTATTTAAAATAATTTTGATAATAAATAATTATGGGGGTTGGGGGTCAAACAAATAATTCAATTGTATGGGTGGTGGGGGCAATACAATAATTAATACATATGGGTGGTGTGGCAAGGGAAAATTAATAATTATCGGGGTTGGGGCAAACGAAAATAATTCAACTGTGTGGGTGGTGGGGTGAAGCGATAATTCAAAAGCATGGGTGGTGGGGTGAAGCAATAATTCAAAAGCATGGGTGGTGGGGTGAAGCAATAATTCAAAAGCATGGGTGGTGGGGTATGAAAATAATTTTTTTGTATGGGTGGTGGGTAAAAAAAAAAAATGCATTCCAACCCCCCCATACCATTAATTCTGGAAAAGCCCTTAGCAAAGTTTGGTCCAATATTGATTTTATTACGAAAAATGTATTTGTCTATAGGAATTCAACATGGGCGAAAAGGAGGTGGACGAGCTGGGGGAGGAGTCAAAAAACGAACAATTTTGGAAATCGACTCCGAAACCTGGCTAGATATCTTGGAAATGATGTTTTTGCATTGTTTATATGGCCGTAAAAAATGGTCAGGTTTCGTGAAACAGACAGTAATACGTATATGCATTCCACTTAACCCCACATTCTCCACGTGACAGCAATGGCGTTTGTTTGTTGCTTACGTCTACTGAATGAAAAATGAGAAGTTAACGAGACGTAAACGCGAAAACTGCTTTTGCAAGCTTCACTTCAAACGCGAGTGGAAGCATAAAAAACAAGGTTCGGTAGAGTCGCTTCACTTGCGGTACCGTCGCACCTGGTTGAAATATACCTGTGATATAGATTACAACTTGGGTCAGAATCAGAAACGGTGCCAACCATTCCTTTCATCCCACCTGAAAGCATCTGTATTGTACGGAGCCCCGCAGGGGACGTAGAATTAATTTTTTTATTAATTCGTTCCCACGAAATAACATTCGTATCCTCAATTTAACAATTCGTTCCCAACAATTAGTTCCCTCAATTTAACAATTCGTTCCCACGTGGGAACGAATTGTTAATTCGAGGGAACGAATTGTTAAATTGAGGGAACGAATTGTCATTTCGTGGGAACGAATTGTTAATTCGAGGGAACAAATTGTTATATCGTGGGAGCGAATTGTTAATTCGAGGGAACGATTTGTTAAATTGAGGGAAAGAATTGTTATTGGGAACGAATTAATAAAAAAATCCATGTTCCCAGCGTCATTTCTTTGGTGTCATAGGTCCGAGTCTTCCACCTGTGGTCGCTATTGTGTATTATTTTGGGTTGGTCGAAGCATATAATCAACGAATAATAACGGGACCAATGTGATTTCTAATTACCTCGCACTTTCCATTATCATACTGTCACATTTGGCGTTACGCTGGTCTCAAATGTATTTCGGTACATTTTGTCAGTCAACGTCACAAATTAGTTGCCAGGTGCAGACTGAAGTCTGTTTGTAGAAAGATCTGCCTTTTTTGCCTTATATTGGAACATATTGCATAATATCATTATTAATAGGCACATTGGGTATATACCAATACAGGGGTGTGCAAAAATACCGATGTGTTCTCTATATATTAAGTTTACGGATAGGCTGAAACTTCTCATGGCCGGGTGCTTTTGTCCCCGCCGTGAAAATTGAAATCAGTCCCATATATTTCACGGTTTTTTTTGCCTTATATTGAAACATTCATATAAATATACTCCATTTGGTAGAAGAACTACGGTACGCGGTGTGCATATTGCGTAATATCATCGTTACCATTCATATTGTGTATATACCAACAAATTGGTTTCCACGGGTTTAAAGTTCTCACCCCCAAGCGTGAGCCCTTTAAGCCGCTATGACTAGGCTGAAGGTTTTCACGGACTTAAGGGGCTCACACCCCCCAGCGTGAGCCCCTTAAGCCGCTTGGCTAGGCTGGAGGTTTTCACGGACTTAAGGGGCTCACGTTACACCGGAACTACGTTTCACCTGGTAAAATAGCTCCTTCTAAATCATTTTAAATGTGTTTACTCCATTTACAGTTTGCATATTTCTCGAGGCGCAGATAAATTGTCCGTAATAATAATACTTTACGTGTGTAAAATGTATTTTAATTGTATGTGGACATACGCACTCGTTCTGTCGCGCAACGATATTGCGCTGCTAAAGTCGCGCACAAATAGTCTAATACAAGTATATGTGTCGTACCAAGAGTGTGGATTTTAGGAGCAACATTCATATCATCAAATAATTCGTATCTTGAAAATAATTCATAGTTCATACCAATAGAAGAATATCGTACAATCTGGTATAAAGCTTACGTTCCCATCCTGGTATTTTCACCCGGCAAATGGTGCATGTTATTGTCCCTATGTATACCACCGCCTGCGCTTGCCAAGATTTGTAATTTATTTTCACGTCAACATATTTGAAAATTGTGCCTTAAATCAAGCAGCTTGATTGGCTGAGTCTGAGCTGCGTTGTAGCAATTTAGATTGCCAATAGATGTTCAGAAACGTTGACACATGGACAGGATTAATGCAGGCGTTTTTTTTTTTAGAAAATGATTAAGCTATTGTTGAAACTAAGGGTACCGCCTTGTCACCATCAGCATACAAACTCAGCCACTGTGGAATCGGCTTGCGCGCCGGATGCTAATTGGTTTTTTTGACGACATTTAAAATCCTATTCACGTAATTGAATTCTGAATACTCGGGCGGAAAACGGAAACAAAGATACCACAACGCCAGTTAGCAGATGGTCACATGATATCGCCGACAGCAGATAAACACGCGACTCCGTAAGTAACGACTGGCCAAGAACAATGCGACACAGTCGCCACCGTGGTGGTTCGTAACTGGCTCGATAATTACGTGCATTCATTACCGATTACTGTTCAAACGCCGACAAAACTTTAGACGGGCCAGACAATCTAGAAGAAAGGTTACCACTTTGGTGGTGCGTAAGAGGATACGATAATGTGTGCACATTATGCTAAATCCTCAACCGTATACATTTCGGGAATCAGACAAGTTGTAAAGACACGGCAATTGTAACAGACACATTAGAGGGATACTTGAATACATGAAGTGAAAGTGCACGTGACATTGACACTTTGCGGCTATAGCCGGTATAGTAATACAGAAGAGCCGCTCAAAACCGGACAACCAGAAAGCGTCAGTAGGCTTAATGTTGTATGTGTTTTTAATGAAATTGTGGCGTCTGTTCGTGATTACAAAGTCAACAAACGTGTCTCGGAGTGAAAATATACGTGGGATTCAGTGGTACGTCTCTAAACCAGACACCTGGGACCCCAGCCAATCAAACTGCCTTGTTTGCGAGTTGGATCTGCTAATAATGTTAGAAGCGTTGACATCTGGGCAAGATTAACGCGGGCGGTTGTGTAATAGAACCACAGAATTACTGCCATACACCACCGCCTGCGCTAATCTTTCCACTATTTTAATTTATTTTTTATTTCGAACCACTTGACTATCGTTCTTGAAAATCAAGCAGCTTGATTGACTGAGCCGAGCTGTGCTTCAGCTCAGGCTCCGCCAATGAAACTATTTGCTTGCGAGTGGGAAATTGGTAATCGATGTTCAGAACCGTACGCATGTGGGGGGGGGGGGGGGGGCCGCGTTTCACTAAACTTCGTACGGCTAAAATGTTCGTAAGTGCAAATTATGATCACACTGACAATGTTTTCTTGTGAACAATTATGGGATTTTCATTTAATGAGCATAGACTGCATATGCAGCATATGCTCTACATATGCAAATCCATAAATTAAAATTTCCAGACGATCCTAAATATGCACTTACGAACATTTTAGTCGTACGAAGTTTAGTGCAACGGGCCCCATGGCAAGATTAACGCGGGTGGTTGTGTAGCGTCGACCTATCCACCATTATCCCTCTGTAAAGGATCACGGAGTAAACCGATATGGACATAAATCAATTCCGAACACAACTGACGGCAGTCGGACTATGTATGTGGCCTGTTATTAACTCTATATCAAACAGCAATGTTTGTCAACTTGAAACCAACTTATCTCGAGATAAGCCATATTTTCAACTACTTTTCTCTTATTTCGTGGCAAAATCGTACACATTTCCGAGTTAGAAATACCCGTTTTGTTGTACATTGCTAACTAACGCATAACTTGTGTTATACTGGAGTGTGTGATGTTGCAGAAATACATATACACCGCTACGGAAATGATGTTTCTGTTACCAGCTACGATGGCTATCGGGGGATTAAAGTATTTTGTCTTTCACAGGACCCTCCTTCATGCTTATAACCTTACACACTGAGATCACGAACCTGGGACCTTGACAAATACGGTCTGGCCAGCACCATCCGCCCAATTGCAGGTATATTTTTGATTTATCTGACGATCTCATTCGCGAATTGTTGCTAGAGCGGAGATGGCATGAACAGACAATGTGAATGTTTATTTCGAATTGAAATGCGTTGTGAACTGTACACTGGTATGTGTATGTACGACGGGCGTTATCACAAACCGTTGTTTTGGATAAATATTTAAGAATTTCAATGGCCATTACTGTATATGCATGAAATACTATAATGTTTATGGTTAGGTGATAATTATGATATAGGGCCGTTCTCGTTACATGATAACCCCATATGGGTTACGCTGGCGAATAAAGGGTACCTTATGACGTTGGCAATCAGCGTAGCCCCAGATTAGACTGATCAGGGCCTACGCTGTTCGCCATTAAGTCACGGAAATAGGCTAACTGCCACCAGTATAACAAATGGATTCGAATCCTACTAGATGTCTTTGCAAGAGGATGGATATCTACAATTCATACATATGAGACAAGCCATGTGATTTTGTATCTTAGAAGATAGGCGATTTTTCCTGAAAACTAGTCGCAGAAATTGTAAATTGACGTCGCATGTTGACGAAATTGTCATAGGATTTACGAAATTCCGACGCGTTTCATAGCCTTGCCTGATAAACTTGATGTGGAAAGACACTAGCGTGGAATTCTCTATATCCTAGCCGAAGAGGACAACCTGAACTGTGTACAATTTCACATGATGGGTGACCTACATAGTCTTCAATGTCCTGACCTAACACGACACCATTGCTACCAGTTGGACACGCTTGAAACACTATTCCCCACCCCTGATCATGATATATGGCGAAATTAAGGGGTACTACATTATGTATATTTGCTGGAACATGAGGCGTTTAACCCATATCATGCTAGATACTGTTTCACAAGTATCCAAATTTAGCAACATTTTTTTCTACATGTTCTTTGTTTCTCAACGAAAGTATAATTATTATGTTGCCACTAACATTTTCATTGAGAAATGAAGAAAACGAGAAGCCACGTGATTTTGTACGTATAAGAAGATGTGCGATATTTCGTGAAAGTTATTACGATACTTTCCGTGAATTGCGTCGAAATTTGACGAAATGTTCAGAGCAAATGCTATTCCTTGCTCCGAACCGTCAACTTTCTACGTCATTTACAGAAAATATCCCAGTTTCTGTATATACTTTTCATGAAAGATCGCGCATCTTCTGAGGTACAAAACATGGCTTGTCTCGTATATACATTGCGGGTTTCAGTTTTCAACTTGGCAATTGGTGTCACTGGATGAATGTAATGTCAACGCATATGATATCAATAACTCCTAACAATAATGTAGATTCACTTCGACTGCCTATATATTATAATAACAAATTACATATTCGAAATACCTATATGGAGCTCTGGTTATGTGGTTTTAATTCTTAGTCCTTTTCTATCGCATGATACAGCAAGTGAAGTGATTTATGTTTCATAACCGACCCAGATCCGCCGATATAGCCACCATCATATGCCCGTACAGACCGGTTTCGTGAAACTATAACAGACTGTGTCCTTATATCGTTGCAAGATTTTGTTTCCACGTGTTGTACGAAATGGCGGACGGTTAGTGGCGGTTGGAAAAGAAGATTTGTAAGTAGTGTGTGGTTTTAATCAAGACGAAACTGATCTCATAAGTTTCGTCTTGATCAAATCCACACACGTCTTCATACCGTTCATGACACGGCTGTAATAATGCGCCACTAGATCGGATTTCGTCAGATTTGGCTAATATTCTAGGTGAATACATTGAATGGTTTAATATCATCATTTCAGCTCATATGAATTTCAACAAAGCGACCTACTGTTCGGATGACGTGCTATTTATAGGCTGTGTCTATCAATGCTGAGCGACAGAATGAAAGAGTACGCTTCCTGTATAGAAATGAAGCCGAGCTTTTATGCGAAACTATTCTCCTTAACCCTTTAGTAGTATAGAGGGAGTCAAAATGATACCACCAACGTTTGTAACGTTACTGAGCTGTATTGTAGCTCCCACCACCAACCAAAAGTTGGTGGTGGTATTGAATGATAAAAAGTGGTCTTGTAGTCCCAATTATATTGAACAGAAAAAAACAATACCAATTATACCACTATTATTAGAGAAAATGGATAATAAAATACAATGGGAATTGAAAGTTTATAAAGACTGTGTCGAAGAAGTTTACGAAGAATACGGGGGTTATAGTCCTATATATATATTCTATAAATTGAAAACACTAGGCGATATCGAATACATGAAATATCAGCGTAATTTATTACGCTCCGAAAACGTTGCATTTACAATATTATACCGGCAATTATGCGAACTATGCAAGAGGCAAATGCAAACATTAAGACGGATAATGTGTATCGGATATGAAACTAAGGTTTATTATATACAATTGTTAAAACCCAACGATTCGTTTACGAATACACATTTCTACGATATCGCTTATAAAGATATTGAAAAATTATTATTGAACAAGCACAACGAAAACAAATAGCAAAATCCTCCACTTAGTCTATCGGCTGACAAACTTCTCGTAGGATTTTTATGTGCCCTATGTTTGACACTGGATTCATGAACTAGAACGTATACCATGTCGAAAAAACTTGGGTAGACATTTGGTAGCCCGGCAACGAATGAGAAATCCAAGATGGCCGCCAGCGGCCATTTTGAATTATTGTCGCATTTAACTTTGCAACCAAATGGTCTAGAAACATAAGCAGCACATCATTTCTGACTAATTTCAGGCCGGGAAGTCCATTAGTAAGGCTATTCTTGCGATTGGTGATCTCCCTGATATAGAAATCCAAGATGGCCGCCAAATGTTATGTTAAAAATGTATAATTTGCTTGAAATGTTTCTGAATTTTAACGAAATGTGTTTATATGCATCTCCTGTTTATTATACTGTCTTAATAAGGCTTAAAATGGCAAATGTAATTTACAAATGTCAGTTTCTGGTTGTAGTATTTTAAATCTGTAATTTTGACATCATTATTACTGCCATGTAAATGATATAATGGTCAACAAAATATAGCAACTTACAAAATTGTTAGTAATATTTATTATCTAACTAAGTCGAACTATTAGTATCATTTACATGTATATGAAGACACCATAACTATGTACCAAATGAGGCTGTATGCAAAAATGGACAACATGTCAGTTGGGACCAGTCTAATACATCCGGCAATTTGATTGCATTCAATGTGGACAGTGTCCACTTTACTAATTTTGGCAAATTGTGTATAGTTTAAACTGATCCCAAATGCCAAGGAGTACGTTTTGGCATGCTGTATCACCTATTAATTGGCTGTTTGTGTTCAGTTTCCTGTAATATGTGTACGTTTGAGTATTAAAGCTTTGTATACTTGTCCTTACATCCATAATTATATTATTGGAAACACTTATAACTGTCAATAAATGTTGATACTTTAAGCACTGTCTCGAATAACAAAAGTGAATGTGAATGTTACTGTGTTTATATGAGACACATGCATATTGATTATTTGAGACAGTCATTTTAACACTAAGATCCTAAACGTTTGTATGCTCATCATATAATCTATACACATCCTGATGGAGTTTTACACATCGTTATATCTGGGATACATTGACATTTACAAAACTTGCAACAAGGAACACCATTCCTTCTGCATGTACATCTGATATTTGCACACTTTGTGCATGTACACATCTGTGCACATGTATCAGGAATCGGTGTTCTACATACATCGGGCATGAACATCCTCTACATCTATAAACCCGTACTGAGTCGGATCCAATACCTCTGATTCCATACAAAGCAGAGATGTCATCTGATATGTTGCATAAAATGCCCTGAGAATGTGTCCCCTAATAGCATGACTAGTTGGAGGTAGCTGGTCTAGTGATAGTCCCTTGCTGTGGTGGTACATGTATGTCCGTAACTGATTAATTGTGGTACACTTACTACACCCGTTCAACTCAGCTGATTCCATTACATTGTCCATATTGGAAGTGTTAGGATGTATACGAAAGTCCTTCAAAAGCAGTTGGGTTACACTTCAAGCCTGCATGTTTAGTACCCAGTTTACTGGTGTAATCACAACCTGTGATAGTATGAACAGCTGGCAGTACGCTACACAAATCCTCTCCAACCCTATCTGCCAATGTATGGATGGGATATAACGAGTGGAATCACCGACGCCAGTCTTAACCCAGAGTTCTCATGAAGGTCCGTGTTTACTGAGTTCGCCTCCAACAGTACATCATCTGTATAAACACATCGGTGTCTGACGATATGACTACAATTAGCATGGTTCCATTTGTCACTGCATGCATAGCATGAGGTACAATCCGGGTATCTGCTTCTTCCAGTTCTCTGTGTAATTCGGGTACTTCCTGTGATTTCCCCTCAGAAACACAGATACACGGAACTGTTTGTTCAACTGACATATTGCTTACAAATACCTCAGTAACCTGTAATGATGACTGTGTGTCATTTTGTCCATCAATGATTTGCTGATGAAGCAACAGCTGCAGGTTTCGTTTGTTACTACCAGACCAAAGACCAAAATCGTTCCATTTCAACTGGTAGTGATGTTTGTTTGTTGATGATATTCAGTTCAATAGGACAAGTCGTCTGTCGACGTTTCCTTTCCGAGTCTTTAACTGATTTATCGATGTAGGAATCGAAGATGAAGTTAATTCTATCAGCTACAATCGTTGATTTCGTAAGATAGTCCAATATTATGTTGCTATATTCGCCAAAGTATCTTTGATTCCTTTTGTCCTTATCTTTCTAATGTTACCCATCATGTCTACGATAAACGTTGTGTGAAATGTGTCATGTCTGTTTGGGAATTTCTGATCATCTGCAGTAAGTTCATGTTCCAGCTCTTGCACAATGGAACTTTTCACTGCCTTTGTCATTAAACCTTCCTGATCAAAGAGATCTGATTCTGGTGTGACGTCATACTGCAATAGATCTTACATTGCACTTCCACGTACCTCGGCTACCTCAAGAAATCTCTGTTGCTGCTCGTTCCTTCCGTTGTGATATCTTGACTGATGATTTCATTCTCTTGATGAATGATGTATACTTCGAAAGGTCTTCAGGTTGGTTCGATGGATTGTTTCACAGAAACGCATTGTCTTCTCCACAAAACGGCCTTTCCGCAGGGTGTCATATGCTGTATTTCCGATTGTCGTCACATGCAATAGTTGATACGAATATCGTCTGTCATTACTTCTTGTGTGACAATGTTGTGGAGTTATGGTTGAATGGCGTCCACCTTGAATGGATTTTCATATTTCTCAATGAATGTCAGAATGGCCTGAACATTCTTCTCGACCATGATGGTATCCGTTCTGATTCACGGTCAGGTCATACGCGCTGGTTCTTGCCCCGCTTAATTCTCTGTGAAGGTTGCTGATGGCCAACATTTCATGGTATATGAGTTCCCATTTGGCAACAAATTTCTTTTTTCTAGAACTACCAATTATGCCTGAGCTACCTTTTTGTGATTTGTTGATGGTTTGCTCCAGTGCCATATCTGCACCAACTGCTTTGAAATGACCCTCGGTTCGTTTCACAAAAAACTTTCCTTCCTGAAAAGCTATATCACCTAAGCCGTTGAACGGACGTTAAATCCTATTTTATCACCTGCTCCTTTCTATAATTGGATGCCGATAATGTTGTGTCCCGAAGAAACAGTAACGGTTAAACAAAACATGTAGAACGTCGATCTGCAAATCCATGTTTATGAAATTACCTAAACGTACATTCGAACTAATCTATAATATATAGGTAAACTGTTGTCATGGAAACCTTCAATGTAGCATGACAACCGCATCAAAATATTCCAACTAGGGTTAAATATACTATGCATATTATACAATTGCATATACACTCATTTTGAATGACTATCACAAATATTTAAGCAAATCATGCATTTTCCGCACAATATTTGGCGGCCATTTTGGATTAATAAGTCAAGGAGATCTCCAATCGCGAATATAGCCACACTAATGGATTCCTCGTCCTGAAATGAGTCGGAAATGATGTGTTATTTATGTTTCTAGACCCACTGGTTGCAAAGTTAAATGAGATACTAATTCAAAATGGCCGCCGGCGGCCATCTTGGATTTCTCATTCGTTGCCGGTGTACCAAATGTCTACCCAAGTTTTTTTGACATGGTACATGGTCTAGTTCACGAATCAAGTGTCAAACATAGGGCACATAAAAATCCTACGGGAAGTTCCACAGCCTATGCATTAACTCGTGCACACCCCCAGCGACTGGGTAGATTTCTTAGCCGGCACCCAGCCACTGGGTGTGTTGGGAACCTTTCTTAAGCCCACGGCATCTGTTGGCTCACAGTCTAGTTTATTTTACGGGTCGCCTTTAACCCCATTGCCAATTTTTTTCGTCGAAACAATTCCACAGAAACCAGCGAAGTAAGGCGAGCCTATTTTGTGAATTTTGGTTTCCGAAATTGCAAGCTCTTAGGCAGAAATCTTTTAGGCCGCACCTTTCAGCTATGCAATTCCATCACCAAATTCACATATTTAGAGACGCATCAAAATAAACAGACGGACTGGACGTCAAACCGGATCAACAACATGGCATGCACGGATGAAGACCAATTGATGAACGGCAAATAAAAACGTATATATACTCATCAGTTTCCTATACAACATACAAATGGTGTGCAAATTATAACTATTTATAAACACTTAGAGAGGTTCACGAATTTATAAAATATCACAATTTCGGGATGGTGGTGCTGTAACATTTCTTCCGACTTTATTTCCAAGTTTTACCCTAAATTTATCCCAATCAGTACTCTCAATCTTGGGCATGGTGGCGCGCGCTTTGATTCTAATATCATTTTTTAATTCTTCATATCTCCCCATTTCCTCCACCACGGATTCAAACTCTAAATGTGATATTTCATTATCGGTCAACGCTTTGGACACTATAACGTCGATGCTATATTTCTTAGACCTGGCGAGAACGGATATTCTATCATGTTTTCTACATTTTTTCTCGAGTTTTCCACCAGCCACCCAAATTACCATACAAAGTACTCCAGATAAAACGGTAATTCCACTCAAAACCCCAGCCATTGGAACCGTTACAATTGTAGATAGCGTTGCAACAGTCCCCGCACCACTCATTACAGATAAACTTGCCAGAACCGTACTAGATGCTTCAACTATGTTCCCCGCGCGCTTATATTTTTTAGCGTTTCTATTTCTATTTGTACATTCTCTAACTAAAATATCTTGCAGAGCGACGATATTATCCAACCTAAAATCTAAACTTCTTTCGCTAATTGGATACAGTGTTGGTGGATTGGTATTGACAATTGGAAGCGTATTAGGAAGCGGTGATTCGTTCATGATTCAATTTTACAAATCAAGTTCAATTAACAATGTAACAATAGTGGAAAAATCGCTGGGTCAGCGATTTTCGTAACAAAGTTAATGACACTACCTTCGGAAAGTCTAATTGGATAGTCACCGGCGAACAAAACCACCGATGAACTATCTCCAGCGAGTTTATTGACTCCAATTGCCCGTTCTTTCCCCATCCATTAACGAGATTTATCATGACCCGCGCGCGCCACAGATTACCATTAGCATTAACCGAAGCAGACCGCATTCGGTGAATCCTACATGGAGCTGGTCATGGCGTATCCCCCATATTTATTGCTCGCTTTGGCACCGAACGAATATTCATAGAGCCCCTTATGCAATGGGCCCCGCTTCTCAGCCCAAACTTGTGATGACACGTTTTTGTTTTTTCAATAACTTAAACTGCTCTACAGATGTGATTTACAATCCGGCAAGCCCCCCGATAGAGGTATGGGCCTCAGCACGAATCTTTTCAGAGGTCTCCTCAAGTGCTTTGTTCGCGGCTCTACGAACACGTTTCATTTTATCGGAAACTTCCATAAACTCTGTACGGGCCTCTTTCCGAAATTTTGTTATTTTTCCGCCTAGTTCAGTAAGTGCTGCATGATCCTCTGAGCGCGACACCCTATAAGCCTCCGTAAGGGTCGCATGGTCTTTCTTAATACTCGTTCGGACTCCCTCAATTTCCACCCGGGCCTCTTCGCGAACTTGTGCAGTCACCATCAGGACGTCTACTCTAAGCTGTGCTATGCTCCTGTGAATCCCGTTTGTGGCCTCCGATATAGTTTTATTGATCAGGGCCTTGGTTTTTCCGGTAGTTAAAAAGTCGCTCTCTGTCGGGATGAATCCCCCTTCTGTCGGTTCCAAATTCTTTGAATCTGTCACCCAATCCCGATTGGAATTGGAAGAACTACCTGGTCCGTATATACTCATAATTAATTTTAAGAAAATTATAATATTGGGCACCTATACTCAATTGGAAATTTCGAGAACGACCGAAATCGGGTAATAGTTATTCAACTTTCTCGCTTGATCATCAAGAATAGAGACCGTAAATTCGTGGATGTGCCCCATTTCCAAAAATTTCATCTCTGGGTGTGGGAAGTCTAAGGTCACCGTCTCCCCAAAGAAACAGTCGCTGGCTTGCACGGTTTTCAGTAATGTGCTGGGGGATCCGTCTACCATGTTGTACGATGTGTTCACCCGATCCAAGTGCGCCCTGAGAGTTTTCGTGAAGGCGAAGTCCACCGGGTTATCACCGACGTACTCACCCGAGACAAACACTCCTTTATTTGCGGAGTATGTCTCTCTAAACCCGAGTTGAATACCTAACGCCGGGAGACCACTACCTTACTATCTGGGTCGATGGTCATTGTTGTGAGCCCGGTAGCCTTCGATATTATGAGGTTGACTGTACCGCCAAGCTCTGAGGTGACAACATCTTTGAGCTGTATAAAACTCCATAGTCCGGGAGGCAGCTTTACCCCTACTTGTTGTTCATCCTTCACATAGTAAAACCCTTCACTCTTCCCCACATTCCGCCATCCAACCGTGAAGGTGATTGATCTGAGACCGACCCGGCGTTTTCAGCAGCAGTTGTCGATTGACTTTTGAAGTTCACAACTCTCTTTCTGAACATTAGTGATAGTAGCAAACATAATAATATCTTTCAATGGATACCAAAGCATTTAGCTTTAATTATAATGCAAAGTACAAAGTTGGTGGTAAATACACGCAAAAAGACGTTGTTAACCCCCTTGTACACCCAACTGTAACAGTTAGACCGGAAAGTGGCTTTACCACCAATTTCCCTAACATGTTTGAGAAATATGTAGTTCCAAAGACTACTAGTCAAGATGTAATACTAAGATGGGATTTTTCCCATATGAACTTCTGGCAGAATCAGCTAAATTTCGCTGTATGGTGCGCAACAGCCGGATGTGGAGTTTCCCATCAAGACCATCTGACATCCAAGAATGTCATGCTCCGAAGTGTCTACAACTTTCATGTGTATTACACTATTAGGAGGATTCTCAAATAACTAGGTATTCCACTACCTCAAGACGACGGCTGGGATCCCATTTCCAGCACATACGACCGTAAGGAGTTCGAAAGATTGTGTAAAAAAGAATTGGTACCAAAAGACGCGGACTAGAGACAGAAAGTATACACCCCAACCAACAGTTTAGGGTTAGTTCACCTTAAAGGCATAGTTAGTGGTGAGCATCTTGATAAAGTGCCTGCATATTTCTCAGGGTTGTGGAGCGATCGCGGAGCTACCCCACCGCCAGTTAGAAAAATGGCAACATGGACTAAATATAATTATAAGTTGAATACGATGACGTTCGGTGATGAAGGGATTGGAGGGCCTGCGTGTAAAGACCTAGACCTGGGTGATACTCCACAGATGCGAA
This sequence comes from Conchocele bisecta, assembly GCA_029237695.1. Taxonomy (NCBI): domain Eukaryota; kingdom Metazoa; phylum Mollusca; class Bivalvia; order Lucinida; family Thyasiridae; genus Conchocele; species Conchocele bisecta. Next base: position 250,368 of record CM055270.1, read on the forward strand.
ATGCGTGGACCACATTTATGTTAGATAAAAGCACTGGATTTACGCGGGGCGGAGTTATTCGCCTCAACGACTCCATTCGCATATACGTATGGGCCATCCTCGCCTCACAGAAGCAAACTCGCAGTGCTATACTGGACACGGGAACGGCGTTTGATGCACAAAAACAGTTCTTTGCACTTGCAGAGGACGCCATCTCAGCTAAGGTGGACTTCCAGAAGGCAATCCAGAATTATCAAGACGTTTTGCAGACTGCCCGCACACCAGTAGACTACGCGTTTGGAATAGGTCTTTATATGGCGCCGAGCAATATGATACTACGAGACGACCCGGTTGACGGTTACAATAATCAGATCGTAGTCGCCACCGCCAACCAAAAAATAGGCCGCAGGGGTTAGGAAAAAGGGGTTTGAAAATTTTTTCATAAAACCGCAAGCACCTCCCTCAACTCCGTTGAACCCAGTACCCCCAATCCAACCATCATGTTCCACCAATCACATATTGGGTGAAATTGGAACAGGAGAGGGAACTAGTGTCACAACCCACGAGGAGGAGCAATTATGGCTCGTCGTCGCCCTCATGACGATAGGACTACTCGCGCTTTGGTATTAGGAACTTCCAATCTCTATTGGTGGCGAAGAATAGTAGGAGACCGGCGATCGCCACGATTAGAGCCCAAGCATTATCGGCGAGCACGGCTGTTTTTGATAATATAGATAACAAGTAAGAAACGATACTTCCGATCAGTCCAGGTAGTGCGGCAGCAGCCTTTTCGGCTAATTTAGTCAGGAGACTGGCGAGTGCTTTAGTTGTTTTTTTATTTTTTTTTACCCACTCCTTAGCTCCACCGGATGATGGCGCGGGTGCTGGCGCGGGTGTTGGCGCGGGTGCTGGCGTGGGTGCAGTTGCACCACCAGTTAAAGCTAGAACTATGGTTGATATAGTCATGCCGACAGCTGCGAGGATTTTGCTATCGTGACGCCCTGCTCTCTGAACAGAGTGCGAAGACGCTCACAGAGTGTCGTGTCCTCGTGCAGAACCCTCGAGATTGTTTCGCGGATCCGACGTATTTGGGTGCGGAGAGCCTCACGGCAAGTCGATGCAGCCTCCAAGCGAGCTTCTCTTTCATCCCGCAAAGACCGCAGTCGTTCGGTGATTCGCTCGGTAGATTCTCTATCGTCACCGGCTTCCTCCAGTTTTCTTTCTTCTAGCGCGATATGTTCATCCAGCGCCGAGAGTTTGGAGAGGTTAAGGACCAGTTCGCCCCGGACCGTTTGCAGAGCCTTATCGAGTCCCCGGAGTTCCCGAAGAGGTAACGGTGGGTCGACCCTTGGTCGAGGTTGAGTATTCCGTCTATCGCTGAATGTGGTCTCCACCGTGTGAATAGCGTCGGTGGCTACACGAGGGACCTCGCTGAGCTCGACAGTTTCTATCGCGGCGGCCGTCTTCGCCATCGTTTCGTCGGTAAAATGTAGGGCCTCGACAGCGCGGGCTGGCATAATTATTTTACCATGCTTCCAATCCGTGAATCCTAGTTCGTTCTTTATGATTTCGCCACCGCCCCGGCTTTCGGCAATGGTGCTCAGCGCTAGGGCTAACCCTCATGTTGACGATCGGGACATTTGATACTTTTAGTCGCAACCTACCACGCAGATCCAATTCGAACTTGGAGTAGTCGCGTCCGACAGACGGGACCAGACCTTTTTCTGCCAAACTGTACCCTATACGGTTATGATCCTCTTTTGGTTGAGCAGAGCTGCTGTATGATTTTGTATCAGCTGTTAAAAGTGCCGCCTTGGCTCTTGGACTGTGGACTACTCAGTCACCAAGGCACGCGCTGAGGGCTGAGTTTGTCTGATTGCTTTACATTGGTCTGATTGCCTGGTAGTATCATGTAGTGAGAAGTACAGCAATCAAATTACAAGCCGGCAGCTTGTGCGTTATGATTAGGACTGCTGTCCTTGTGGTTCTCTATGGACTGGATGTGGGATGAGACAGCACTCAGTAGGAACGCTGGGAATTAGCCGATTGAATTATAACAATTTAATAAGCTGGTAACTGACGGTGAATGACAGATACATGGACAACACAATTGTTTCACATACGTGTTCACTAAGAGTAACCAATATTATATTGTTTTAGTGAAACAGATGAAGATGATTCAAATGCATTATATATTTATAGTCATTTTTTAGTTACACAATAAAATGGCATGAAGAATGGAAACTGATTCTGCAAAACTTATCTCGAAATTGTCGGACGCTCGATCCTAATGCTAATGTGTGGTGCTAACATAATATCACGGTCACACTTCGGTATCATACGAACACATTATAATTTGTTAGTACCGCGCGAAGTCACAAACCAGTAATTAATGTAAAGATAGTTCTGTGCCGGGCTGGTTTAAACGAAATATTTAACATGAAATTTAGCCACCTAGCACTGCGATGAATACACGTATCTATGTGTATTAATAATTCTATAACAGGATAAGACGGTGTAATGTATGTTGCCGTAAATAATGTCCAAAGCGATTCTGAAGACTTATTTATGCCTAAATGTAAATTTACTTGCTACGAGGATGATATTATAATGATCTTAATGTGGAATTGATGTGATATATTTTTCTCACGAAATTTGCGTGGAGGTGTTGTTTGTGAAAAGCCAAAAGTCAGAATGTATCAACAGAAAAAATCGGGGTTCTTTTATACCCATAGGTTGGTCGGCGGCCAACGGCCACTAATTTGTGGTCGCAACGGCCAACGGCCAATTGTCGGTCACAACGGCCAACGGCCAATAATTTGTGGTCACAACGGCCACTTTTGGGTCGGAGCGCGGCCACTAAAAGTTTGGCCGCTCACGTGAAGATCTCGAGACCGGCCAGAAAATACTGGCCGGGCTCGTGAACGACCCAAAACAATTGGCCGCTGACGTATACGTTGCCAGGGCGATCTCGTGAGCGACCAGACAATATTGGCCGCTCGCGTGCGGTCTACAATATTACAAACCGCCAAACTCGCCTGTTACGAAACGCACCAAGACACATATTTCATCGATAAAGACAGATAATTAATAAGTAATACTTTTCTGAAAGTACAAATAAACGTATGATTATATACCAGAAAGGCATTGTTGAAGGAACGCTTCATTGTTGGCTTTGAAAGTCACTTCGTTTCGGTGTCAAATTAACAATCCCAGAAACGCAACGAACAAGATGGCTGACGCAATGTGGATTATTTCTATTGCTGAGAATGAAGGCACGTTTTCTCAATTAAATTGCTCTCTGGGATGGTTAGGCGTGGACCATTTGACGAAATGATGTGGTTGAAAGCAAATTATCTGACAGCAAGCTTGGTTTTGCATCTAAGGCTAAAATGATGGACTTTGGAATGACTGAATGTTGAACACGGATACAACAGGTGCGCAAATTGGAAGCATGTGATAGTGACAATGAATTCAGACAAGACCGTGATGTTTTAACGTGTATGCTGGGTCTCAGTACGAATTCCCGGCGCACACACATACCTACACTTCACTGCTTGTCATATCGACATAACAAGAATATAATTTACAATAGTCAAGAGTGTTAGAAGTTCCTGAGGTTCACATCAACACTGATGGACAACTTAATAATGGGAGGTAAGTCACATATGCCGGTGCATATCAATATTTAGTTTCACTGAAAATATGTCTTCGAGTCAATACGGTCGCAAACTCAATCCATACAGCAGACTGCGTGAGCCCCTCGGGGCAAAAGGCGTGAGACAGAGTGTCGTTATTACGAACAACCCATCGACGATCGACCAGAACCAGCAGCTCTTAGTCCGCTTCCCCAACCTCGTTAGCTAGCGACGTCATTGTGCCGGGGACTGTTCGCCTCGCTTTCACTATTTCGCTGACGTCGACGGACGCGGACCGAACCGTCGTTCAGAACCTGGGTCGCGCCATCGTCAAGAAGACCATGATAAAGATTTCTGGTAATGAGGTGATGTCGATCGATGACAGCGACGTCTACCATTGTTATCAGGACCTGTGGAAGACGGCGCAAGAGCGCGAAAACGCGGCCTATCAGGGTATTGACACCAGCAAAAATAAGAACGTAACCAAACTTAGAATCGGGTGTAACAAGGCAGATAACAACGCGAGTGACAACGCGATCGCGGCCGCTTATGACAACCGCTTCTACATCCCGCTCGACTTTGGGTTGCTGGAGAGTCACATGCCCTACTATCAGAGTGCTTTGGCGGACCGCCTCGAATACGAACTAACGTTCAACGACTACGGCCGAGCTCTCATAGCCACCGACATGGTATCGACGTTTACGATCGACAATATTTCGCTGGAGTACGACATGGTCACGATGCCCGAACTCGCGCGATTAATCAGATCCCAGTATGCCGGGCGCGTTGCTATACTTTACGACCGAGTTCTTCGCCACCGCAAGATGACGAAAGACAAAAGCGACGCATTGTGGAATATTAACGTCAACGTACCCGCCCGCTCGATGAAAGGTATACTGCTGTTGTTCGAGGATGCTTGGTTCGCGCTCGGTGCTAGAAAAACCAGACAAATTATATAACCACAAAATCACAAAGGTAGAGGTGACGATTGAGGGAGTCCCCAATCAACTCTACAGCGCGGGTCTTCGCGCACACCAGCAGTGGGATGAAGTCAGAAAGCAGTTTGCTGCCGGCTCTAAGCGCTCCCCGGAGGTTGCCGCGGTTGCAAAAGACCTGCAGCTCTCGGACGTCTCCCTCGCGGAGTTCCTGACTACCAAATATGCGTTATGGCTAGACATGCGAGCCAGCGACGACGACCAAATGCACGGTAGTGGACGCCAAGTTGAGAACGCTAGTGAGGGTGTGACGATCCAGATAACCAAAGAGGCGGATGGAGATGGGCCATTGAACGTGTACTTATATATAATTACAGACGCACAACTCAACATCGAAGATGGTCGATACGTCTCAGCACTCTACTGATTTAATAAACAAATCATCTAACGATTTATTAATAAATCAACACCAATTCACGATTGGAGATTTAACTCTACCTTCAAACTATAAAGTTTGTGATGCCCACTCTGCCATAATATGTGGGCAGGCAGGATGCGGATAAACGGTTTTCATCATCGACTTACTCGAGGGGTCCTACCGCAATGTCTTTCGACACATTGTGATCCTGTGTCCCACTGTGCGGCACAACGATACTTATCAGCGACGCCCCTGGATATGGACCGACCCTGAGGTATACGTTATTGACCACGGTGATAGGCTTCACGATTGGCTGCGTGGTTTATACCAAATATTCCAGTGCGAGGCCACCCTATACGTGATTGACGACTGTTCGGCCAAGGCGGCGATGACCAAAAAGAGGGACATGCTCTCGGAGCTCGCATTTTCGGGCCGCCATGCGGCGCAAAGCGTATGGATCTCCACTCAGAAGTACAACGCCGTCCTCAAGGATCTGCGCGAGCAAACGAAATGGGTCGCCCTCTTTCACTGCAAGGACCGAGACTCATTCGATGACTGTCTTCGAGAGAACGACGTTATCCCAACGCGCGAGGAGCGCCTGGAGGTTCGACAGATACTTTCGGAAACTAAGCACGCCAAGCTTCTGCTAAAGACTGATCAACCCACAAATTATGAAGTAAATCAATTAATGTATTACAAAGTAATAAGCAATTGCTGAACAATGCTTAACAAATACTTAACAATGCTGAAGAAATGCTTAGCAAATGTTGAACAAATGCTGAACAATGGTTAACAATGTTAACAATGTTGTGCTCCGCTGCGAGCTTTGTTGCGAGCATAACGGTGATCATAAGTATCGGGTGGTGCGCTTGGCAATATGTTAGACTTATTAGACTTGTCAGAATAGTTAAATTAATTTTAAGAAAATTAGCAATAATGAACTGCGACGAACTTCTCGATCAGCTAATGGAAGAAACACTCGTGCCGACTGCCGACACAACTGCCATCACGATATCTTTCCTGAAAGAGCAATCGGGGATTGTAACGGCTGCCGGCACGGTCCTGAAATAAAATGAACACGCGGCGCGACGCGACCGGCTAGCTGCGCTGGTTGCTGGGGGACAATCGGAGCATTATCTCGGTAGGCGTCTCTCAGTTTGTCAGGTGGATAAGATGTCAGATGTGGAGATTGATCAAATGTATGCGCGATACGAATCCAAATTGGGGGCAGAGATGACAAAAACTCTTGGATCGGCGGCTATTAATTTGTACGCTACCACTGTTAGTATACTTCTCCCTATACCAAACACCGCGGGGTTGATTCACGATCTAGAGACTGACCCTTTTATAGGACACACTCTTAGAACAGCCTGCTGCTCAATTTATCACAAGTTTGGAATGTACTGAGCTCCGCTGACAACCGCGTTGACCACGGGTAAACACTGTCAATTTGGACATATATGCCCACGAACTATAAGCTCAGAAAATGATGACACAAGACACACCTGCGAGAATGACGGAACCCTCAACACCCAATTGAGATTGGATGAACCCGATTGCTCCAACCCAATCGAAATTGGAGTTGAACCCGATTGCACGATATAAAAAACCAAAAAGAAAAGTTAAACGTTTAAGATAAAATACTCGCCGAGCTTCGAGAGGCCAAACGGTTGTTGCAATCCCCGATTGCTGTTGAAACAGCAAAACACCCGGTGGCAGCTGTTTCTCCCCAAATCCTTCCAATCGCGATTGGATTGGAACAGGAAGAGCAATCCCCGATTGCTGTAGCTCCTACCCCCTATTACCTCAACATTGTTGAACCTTATTGGGAGATCGTCCCGTGGGTTGTTGGTGGTGGTCTGACAGTTGTGGGCACCCTGTGTGTGCTCAAATACCCCCTACTACACCAATCCAGATTGGAAAAACAACTCCCATTATTTCACGAATTGGAGTTGGAGGCGGTTCCGAAGAAAGTTACGAAACCGATTGCGCCCCATTTAAACATTGATCGCGATCCCTTTTATATGCAATAATTATAGTTATCAACAATGGCTGAAAACGATGGTAAAATGATAGTGAATGCGCTTTATAACGGCGTGGTGATATCGGGTTTCAGTATCGGGTATGCTCAACTATTTAAGATGGTCTTAGGAAGGCCCACTCCCAAATTAGAATTTACTGTGAAAGACGCCTGGCTCGTATCTAATTAAAGCTGAAATTCTACCCTCTAATATATGGAAATAATGGCTTCAATCGCAATAATAGTAGATGGTGCGCTTGTAAACGCATTGGCGTTCAGCGGTAGCAACTTTCTATTCTCGAAAATGAGAAGCTCGAACGTTAATGAGGAGCGCAAGCGTCACGATTTAGCTGTAGAACAACTCCAGAGCGCAAAGGAAGTATGGTCGAAAAAACGAACCGCCCATTTGGACTGGATCAGCGAAGAGCTTCGCCGCGAGAATCACGCCACGCAAACTTTCCAGAACGTTGAAGAAGCCAACCGCGAGTACGCGCTGGCATATCCGCAGAAAAGTCTTGCGCCGCTGGATCCCGAGTCCAAACTTTCAGATTACTATGTACCGTCAGAGGCTCAAAAAGACCGCGAGATCGTCGTGGGAATGGGTGTGGTGGGTCTCGTCGGCTATTATATCCAATCGAGATTGAAATAAGCAAAAGCAATAATTATTTTCAAACTTTTTAAATATATATATATATATAGAACGATGTTAGTTGACGAACTTTATTTTGCTATGATCGATGTAGGCTACACTGCCCTTAAACACCGTTTAGCTGGCGCAAAGGGTATGATTCGTCTGGCCCAAGATTCTCTCGAGACGTGGCGCGAGGACAAAAAAGCGGCCACCCTTTTCGCAAAGTGGATGTTAGATTCCTCCATCAACTCCCAATCGAGATTGGATGAATTAGATTCCTCCGAGTTCCTTCAGAACTTAACCTCCAATTGTGAATAGGGTTGCAGCGACAATCGCAATTGTACTTCCAACAAAGGTTTATTATGAACGACGCAGTTACCGGACGATCTGGTGAGGGCATGTTGGAGATTGTCTGATTTATTAGAATACTTCGCATACGAAGAACAGGCACAAACTTGATACCAAACTATCGGTTCGCCTAGCGCGCAAGCTAGCAAACACATACTACAGCCCCCGCGGCTACTGGAAGGGACTCGCGGCCATCAAGAACCTCGCGGCGGCGACCAAGGAATGGCTCAAGAAGCAAGCCCTCTGGCAGATCTATTTACCCGTGCCTCACAATATTCCGCGCCCGAAATTCGACGTACCGGTGCCGAACCAAGTTCACCAAGCAGATATCCTTTTTCTCCCTCACGATCGCGTCGGTTGCAAAACGTACAAGTACGCACTGACAGTCGTTGACGTAGCGAGTCGCTATAAGGGGGCTGAGCCACTGGCTACGAAAGAGTCTAAGGAGGAGGCCGAGGCTCTTTCCCGAATATATAAGAGGAGTCCTCTCAATTGGCCGAATCTTCTCCAGGTCGATCCCGGCCGCGAGTTCATGGGCGCGGTCTCTCATCTATTGTCTAAACACAAAGTTTCTGTCAGACGCGGCCGCGTCAACATCCACCGAGACCAGGGGATCGTGGAGCGGTTCAATCGAACCCTGGCTGAGAGACTGTTCGGTCACCAATATGCCAAAGCTTGTAGACCCTCATACGCGATCGACGCAGTGGGTGACCAGGCTACCCTCCGTGGTCTCTGCACTGAACGGCGAGGTGACCAGATTGATCGGTAAGAAACCCGTAGATGCTATCAAGGCAAAAACGGTGTCACACAAACCATCCGCCATCTCGCGCGGGCACCCCGTTGGTTTAGCGGCGAAACGCCTTGTATTGGATGTTGCCGTCCGGTACCTCTATCAACCGGGAGAGCTCGAAAGCGGTCGCCGCCGTCCGACTGATCCCGTGTGGTCTCTCAATGTATATCATCTAGATCGATCTATTACCAAACCCGATGAGCCCGTGCTCTACTATTTGGATAATGGTCCATCTCGCGGGTTTGTTCGCGAAGAACTTCTTATGGTGTCTTTAGATTGATTTGTTAATAAATCGTTCATAACACCGTCTTTCATTTAAATCCTCTATTTTGTGCTACATCTACAATGTGTTTTCCATCTTCTGTAGTTTCGGTTAGTACTCGTTTATATCTATCCCAATTTAAATTGTTTGTTCTCTTGGACATTCCTTTCACAGAGTTTTTATTGACAGAATTAAATTTTTCTACAAAATAACACTTACTAGATAGCGCTATCGGTCTATCTCCTCTAAATTCCATTTTGAAAAGCCCGGGCTCTCTTTCACTCCACTTATTCCAAGCGAACCATTTTTTTTTTTTTTTTCAAACTCGTCTAGTAAGTTAGGTCTAAGCAATTGCTCTATTGTTTTTCCAATAACTCCTATATACATACTATCCGTGTCTATCTGTATTAATTCAAAGTCTTCTCTTTTTAAGTATTTGTCTAGAAATTCGTAGTAAAATTCCAACATTCTCAATTTAGCGAGTTGATAAACCGCTATTCCACAATTGAATGGTCTCTTTACTGAGCACCGGGGTTTTCGGGAAGATATTTCGTACGCATCTCCTATCTCTTCCAACTCATCAAAATACGCGGATCGTAATGCTTTGTCAACACAGGTTTCGTCTTGTGTATATGTCGTATTTAAATGTCTCTCCGTTGCCTCTATCATTTTTCCACAACACGAGTTTCCTAATAATTTCATTATATCGGCTACTGGTTTCTTATTTGGTTCTACATCCGTTCGTCTTGCGGCTGCAACTTCTTTTGCGAACCATTCGAATGGTTTTCCACTAATATAATCTATAACACGATGAACTCCCGTTATTTCTAGACCGTGTTTTAAATACCATTTCAATAACGGTGCGTACAGCAATACTTTAGTGGCGGTCATTGATCCCACTAATTTCCTTTCATTTCCTCTAGTTCTGCCAGTATCTTCCAAATATTTTATCATGTGTTCTGGAACCTCATCAACATCTACTTCTCTGTTTATAAAAAGTGGAGACATTTCAGAAAACTTATCCACCAAGTAGCGGGGAACTTCTATATCCACCTCCACAAACCCAAACCAGTCTCCGGATAAAATCCTTTTACTAAACTTTTTAATAAGTTTAGGGTTATGTGGGGAATCTATGTGATGTATAGTTTCTTTTCCACACGGCATATCTTTCTTTAACGTAGATAAACATAACGCGTTTGCATCGTACCCCAAAACAGCATTGCAAGGTTTGGAACCGACTCTAATATTTGAAACACCGGCTTCTGCATATCGTGTAAATACTATTGATGGACCGCCAACTAGAGTGTCTTTCATCATTTCGTATGTTTCTTCTGTTGGTGCATATAGAGCATCCTCCGGTATAATCGTTTTTGAAGATTTTTGTTCTTTAATGGTTCTCTCAATAAATATTGTATAGCTACTCCAGGTAGTGTTACCGCAACTTTGAAAATATCCACACCTCTGTGTTTATAAAATTCACACATTTTTTCCATCGCTTCTAGGAACGGTGCTACATCTAAATCGCTATAATATTTCAACCAATCTCTGAAAGTTTTCATATTCTTTTCTTCGAAAAATCTACGACATTTACTTAACTCTGTTTCATCTATTAACATTTTCCCAGATAGTTTGGGATACCAATTCTCTGTATCAGGCAGTCCTGGGTAATCCAGTTTGTCTGGAGAATCAAACCACTCGTAAAGAAAGAAAGACTTCTGTCCTTTGCAGTCGTAGGCTTTTATCCAACTATCGTAGCTTACACCCGGTCCTAGGTAAATTATTACATCAATAAATCTAAACTCTGGAGTAAATAGAAATATTGTTGCGTTTGCCCGTTTTCCGACCATTACTTTCTTTGTTGTTGATGCCAGTTCGCCTACTAGGTATTTCTTTATTAAGTTTATATCGTACTTACTACTGTTAAAACCTATAACCGGTACTTGCTCTATCCACTGTTCGATCTGTGTAACTTTATTTTTACGTAAATGTTCTGTATTAAACCCATATCTCAACCATACTTCTTCTCTTATAGCTTTTCCCCTGACTTTCAAATCTTCTACGATATTTTCTATAAGTTTTGCAGGATCTTTATCACAAATATGAGTTGCTGTTCCTGAGAAATTATCTCCTATACTAACGCTTACCGGAACGTGCTCAGCTTCGTACTCTAAAACTATTACCTAGCGTTTTAAATTCTGGGTTGAGACACGCCTCAAAATCATATACTATCTGATATGGATAAAGAGTAGTGTCGCAACCGATCTTTATGTCTTTACCCGTTCTTTGGAATTCGCATTCCCACATAACTACTAGGTTGAATTCTTTGCTTCTAATAAATGTATCTCTTCTCATAGTGGATGCGCATTCTTCTTTTCAGTAGTATAAAGGGAGTCAAAATAATACCACCTTAGGTGTTATAATATTCAGCCCTTTATACTACCCCCACCACCCCCGAAAAATTCAAAAATTGGTTAACGAGAAAATTGTATCCGACAGCAAATTTATGAATTTTGTAGAAAATAATTTTGAAAAGAGTGATACCACCTCCAACCAAAAGTTGGTGGTGGTATTGAATGATAAAAAGGGTCTTGTAGTCCCAATTAAATTGGAAATTGAACAGAAACACACGACCAATTATATTAGAATTATAACAAAATGGATAATACAATACAATGGGAATTGAAAATTTTTAATGGATGTGTTGAAGAAGTTTATGAAGAACACGGGGGTTATAATCCTGTATATAAATTCTATAAAATGAGAACACTAGGCGATATCGAATACATGAAATACCAGCGTAATTTATTACGCTCCGATAAAAACGTTGCATTTACAATATTATACCGACAATTATGTCAACTATACAAGAGGCAAATACAAACATTAAGACGGATAATGCGTATCGGATATGAAACTAAGGTGTATTATATGAAATTAAATTGTTAAAACCCAACGATTCGTTTACGAATATACATTTCTACGAGATCGCTTATAAAGAAATAGAAAAAATTATTATTGAACAGAACTAATTAATTTATGTTGTAATCACAACACCAAGCATATGACAATGTTCCAATTACATATGTTATGAACATACAAATTAGGTGTCCCACCTTACACACATATTAAGTGTCCATTTTAGAGAGATTTACACGATACATCTTCCGGGATGGAAACATAAACACACTGTAATATATGATACACATACGGCTATTTATAACCCGAGCGTATTTATCCTTATCGATGGTATGTAAACGGGCTATCGATTTACACAGGTGGTGTGTACACAGTTTATTTATAAACACTTAGTGATGGTTATATAGTTCACGAATTTCCGGGATGTGTCGTTATTTAATTAATTTTGTAAACAATATTTATAATTTAAAGCTGAACACCCCCTATTATATAGAAAACATATTAATTAATTAATATTATATAGAAAA
>CM055270.1:263331-283578 GCA_029237695.1 Conchocele bisecta
TGTTAAAGACAGCACGTCATTAGTTAATATGCCATTAAAACGTCATTAGTTAATGAGGAGTTAATGACGTTTCGTACAACCAGTTTTTAATGACTCATTAACTAATGGAAAGTTAATGTGTCATTAGGCTAATGATACATTAACTAATAGAACGTTCGTACAACCGGGCTGGTCCTGTTCTACAGTATACTCACTGAGTAACTTTCGGAAACAATTAACGGGTGTCTGATGATGGGCCTCCGCTGCTATTAAAGTCTCTACCAACTTCAGCTGTTGTCATGGAAACAAAGAATATAAACAGCGAGTAATACGTGGCTGTGACTGGAGAAATGGGCTGATGGGATTTGTGATCAGAGTAGCTGCTGATCAATAACCACATTCCAGGGGGCCGTTTCACTAAACTTCTTACGCCTAAAATGTTTGTAAGTGCAAATTTAGGATCGTCTGGAAATATCAATTGATGGATTTACATTTATTGAGCATAGGCTGCATATGCAGCCTATGCTCAATAAATGTAAATCCAATAATTGTTTACAAGAAAACATTGTTAATGTGAAATTTACAGACTGTCATAATTTTGCACTTACAAACATTTTAGTCGTACAAAGTTTAGTGAAATGGCCCCCAGTAGCCTAGCAAGAAGCATGCTCGGGTGTTTCATTGACGGAATGACGAACAGCGCAGATCCTAGTCGCACTGACGCGTGCACAGGCTGATCTGGATCTAAACTGGTTGCAAAACCAATAAGCCCCATTTCTCCACTCACAGCCGCAATATGTGAGTGAATGGTCAAGTTTATCATCCTAATATCCAGAGCAGTAGATAAGCTACATAAAGTATTTGTGTAATTACGCAATTAAAAAATGCAAAAACCTAATTAAAATTGAAGGAGACAGTGGAAGAAAGGGGCTATTAAGTCACTTACTGAGTCAGCTCCCTTCTTACACTGACCCCTTAGAGTGCGGGAACCGAAAATAGTCGTCTGCTGCTGCTGTCGTTTCCAATGGAAATGATTCTAAAGTGCCGTCAAACCATGTTTTTGAGGAGAAAAATGGAAAATAAAAAATAAACAGCAGACGACAAATTTTAATTGTAAGGGTTAAATGACAGTAATGCTCACTACAAATCAATTACAAGTGTGGGTACACCATACATCTTTACTATGTAGCTCATTCACAAGGCATACATAAAATATCATACGCACACAAATTGTTTACTTGAGAGGACGATGCGTGAAATGCTGAAAATATCTTGTAACTAGAAAATATCGGCGGGGGGGGCCCCAATAAAAGTTTTGAAACAAGTTTCAAGCGGGCTTTGCTTCTGTGATGTACATTCAGTAAAATGGTAGTTAATGGCAACTATGAACCAGTATAGGGAATTATGACAATTGGTGACCGTATATATATAGTCATTGATTAGACAAGCCGTGTGATTTTGTACCTAAGAAGATGCACAATATCTCATGAAAATATTTACAACTTTACTATAGGAATGAATGGCCTTTTTGTGGAATTTATCGGGGTATAAACTTGGAAAAGTCGCGGGAATACTGGACGAAGGCCGGAAGGCCTCGTCCAGTATTCCCGCGACTTTTCCAAGTTTATATCCCCGATAAATTCAACAAAAATGCCATTCATTCCTTACAATTCCAGCATTTGAAATAAATTCATCAAGAAAATGTGTTTATTTTCCGTTTTCTTCAGATTTATTTTAACTGCGCCTCACGGTTACGGAAAGTAGTTTGGCGTGGGAGTTTACTGGGTTATAAATTTTGGACAGAGACTTGCTACGGGCCAATCAAATGTAAGGAATTGTGTAAATATTTTTGTGCTGGAATTATAACATTATGTTGAAAGTTGACAAAATGATAAAATTCCACATTTGCTCTGAAAATGTTGTCATCTTTCGACGTCATTTACAGAAAATTGTTTCTGTAAATATTTTTCATGAAAAATTGCACATCTTCTTAGGTAAAAAATCACATGGCTTGTCTCATTTTTTAACAGTTTTGTGACCCGCATCTTCGGAGGTACCATCATTAAGAAGTTTAATCTTGTTTACCCCGTGTTCCTTGACGAGGTTGGGAAATCTCCTCATTGCCAGCAGCAGTAGACAGCACTGCTCCAGCTTGTCCGAGATTTTCTCCGCCACGCTCAGTAACATCGGAATGGCCGCCAATATTTCTGGAAAATAATACCAGAGAATAAATGAAAATTAATTAGCTTCAGGTAATACATGTATTTAGCTTCAAATTAAAATTGTGAAAAAAAAACAACAACAAAATGTGGCCTGTCAGCACACGAATGCCCCCTGTGGCAGATTGAAGAAACTGTGGCAAAGTTAATAATAAATGTTAATATGAGAAAGAGTTGAAAGTTGTGAAGGTGAAAAGGTGATATTAAGGAGAGCATGGATGTGTGGTATTTGTGCACAAGTAGCGTATCATGTATTGCAATAGTATAGTGATCCTTCAAGTGATATACAAGTTATGACAGAATTGAGAAACTACAGCGAACTTCTTAATGTGCTCGACACATGGACGGACACATAGACACACGGACACACAGTCCAAACACTATATGCCTCTGGCTCTACCGAGCCCGGGGGCATAATTTTTTTTCATAGTAAAGAATACATGTAAATGAAAATGACATTATGTAGGTAACATTCAGCTGCCAATTACAAATATTTACACTGTCCTTGAATTCATAATGCAAACGCCCATTCAACGTATTGCGTTCATATCCCGGTACATTACATTAGCCCCACGTGACGTCGTGCGACGATGTTGATTCGTTAAAGTTTGTTTGACGTCATTAGATTACATGACGTTCATCGTCGTTGTCAATAACGTCACGCTATTGACTGGCAATGTTGCTGTTCCATGAATTGCGACAAAAAAACGTAAAACAATAAGATTCCTAATTTTTAAGCCGTATATGGTTATTTACATCTTTGAAATTTTCCGAAAATGTAGTGTAAACATAAGTAATACAAGAATTCCGCCACGGAAGCGGTGTCGCGCCTGCCGAGGCATTTGACAGTGAACATTACAAGTAAATAAATTACCTTGACCTTGAGAATTTGGATGTGGGGGTGTGCATAATGAAGCATCATCCGTAGACAAGCATTGATGTGAAATATTATCAATGTCTGGAAAGGGGTTAAAGAGATATTGTGAAAAAACAATAACTTTAACGCATTTCTGTTACAAATCCGGTGAACATTACAAGTAAATAAATGACCTTGACCTTCCAAATTTGGATGTGGGGGTGTGCGTAATGAAGCATCATTCCTAGACAAACATTGATGTGAAATATTATCAAAGTCTGGCAAGGGGTTAGAGATATTGTGAAAAAACAATAACCTTAACGCATTTGCCTTACAAAAAAACCGGACGACGACGGAAAATACGACGACTATAGTCGCGCTTCGGCTAAAGCAGGCGCGACAAAAAAGAACAGAATATTTACATCGAGAACAAATATATTCAGCCCTGAAATTAGAATAACCTGACCTGGTGCCAGGTCCATATGGTTACCACACCAAAGTCACTTGGCCCCTTCGCTAAAAGTAATAGGATTAGGAATAATCATATTACTCATACAAAGGGTACCACCAGATTTAACCCTCACATACAAGAATGCCAACGACATACCTGAGGGCCAGACTAGGTCGCCGTCCGAGATTCCGGTATTAGGATGATCCCTGTTTTAAAATCTCACCATGAAACACAGTGAACTTATGTTTTCACTGAGTCTCCATGTATCAAGTCTCACAATGTGTACACACGGTAAATAATAACTGCCTCCAATCTATGCTGAGTTTGCAAACTCTTCCATCTCACTGCCCAGTGGTGATTCCCCCGTTGTGTCAGCTATAATCACACTGGGTCAGTTTATCTGAAAATGTAACCAAAACTTGCATGCAACTCACTATTCATCCTAAGAAAACTGGTATGGACTGTTCCGTGTAGACTTTTGAACCATCTATTACATGTAATCAGAAAAGGTGAGTTTTTGTTAAATATCAGAAAATATCCACAAACAGTGCAGATCCTGATGAGATGGCTCGCCACGAGCCGTATCATCTGGATCTACACTGTTTGCAAACATTGGGAAAGCAGTCTGTATTGTAACTACTAGTGTTGATAGGGTTAATAAGGAAATATGTGATAATTTGCGCTTGTGAACATTGGAAGTTATTTTCCAATGACAATATGCGACTTGCCATGACAACAATGGCGACAACAATTGCTACGATGGCACGGCAAGTTGTGCTCACATTTAACATGTTCACCCCTAAAATATCTGACATTGATAGTTCCATGCTGATTTCTGCACTATTCCATTAATCAGGTACGGGGGATTTTTTAAATACCTGAAATTACTGGCAAACACTGCAGACCACGATGACACGGACATTTCAGTTTTAGTGGCTGTTATTTCATTTATGTATGTTACAAAATCTAACTCACTTTAGAGGGATCAGAAAACATTGTTGCATAGATATTTTAAGTTTTATTTTATATTGTGTTGTTAAAATAAATAAAGTTTATGACAATATCTATGGTTCGCTTTCTCTATCAATCCAGAACAATGTATTACTTTATTTATTTAATGGTGTTTAACAGACCGTCAACAGCTAAGGTCATCTTAGGCCGGGTGAACAGGTTCAAATCAAATATTTCACCTGTTGTGATGGGGACAGAAGAGTTTAAATCGTTCGAAAGAAGTGTACTACGCTGCAATTCCAGGATGTGAGTCATCAGTATTTGTGTAGGAACTGATCGATTGGTTCCATATACAGTTGGACTCTGTGTGTAAGCCAGATTGATCTTTTACATTTCATTTAATGGTGTCCCACAGCCTGTTAACACCTAAGGTCATTTTAAGGCTTTTACAAATTTCAGTAAAAACTGGACATGTTTGAATCTGGTTTCATCATTTTATTCAGAATGAAAATTCCATTTGTTATGATTCCAGTACGGTTAAAATCTACTCGCCAAGGCGAAATTGTTACACTAGACATTATTCTTATTATTTGTTGTAGGGAGGTGGCCGTTCGGGGAGATTGACTGTATTTGTATATCATTCTTGTCACTTGCAGGCGTTTATAACAAATCAAAACACTTCCTGATTATTGAATATTGGCATTTATATATTATTTGTTACAAAATGAATATCTTCAATCCAGACCTTACAATCACTACACTGGGTAACATTGGTGGTATGATGAAACAGTACAACCATACCGGACCGTCTGTCCATCTGAATCTGTATTCACCAGAGACGCATATCCACAGAAGTCTTATTATATTCAGTGTTATAAGAGTATTAATACGTGTATAAGAGTATTAATACGTGTATAACATCGTAGAAATATGGCACGAAACGGCACAACGTCATGGCATTACAAATATTGCATGATGTCATCCCCAAATAAACAATGACTAATTTGTTAATATCATGGCAATTTCTGGACTGAATTTCAAAATCTAACTTCTTTTCTAAGTTAGGTCATTATCAGTCACAATGGCAATGTTTCGGATGTAATTTCCTAATTATTTATTTTTACCCTTCAAGCTGACCAAACAAAACCCATGAAATTTATCTGCGGTATGACAAAGTTTCATACAAAATACAGTCTACAATGCAGAGAACAGTTACCTTTTCTCAAACTGAAATTGTAACGTTTCACACAGTCATGTTTGGTTAATGTCATCACTGCCGCGAGATCTAAAAACATTGATTGTGATTGATTGACTCTGATTGATTGATTGCTTGATTGATTATACCTCGACAGTTGCAGGTGTCAGATTTTCAAATACATATTCCAAGAATATATATTGGTTGAGTTTTAGCCCATTACATTCGGAATATACCTTTACGGGTAGAATGTTTTTTTTTAATATTTTAATTTTATTTTTGTTATTTCTCAATGAAAGTATATGTTGTGACCACAAACTTTAACCGTGTCGAAGAGTTAGTGGTCGCAACATATACTTCTGAGCACATAGAAGGAGAATATAGGAACTCTAGCAAACTTCTTCACTGGACACACAGTAGGTGGACAGAAGTCATTTCCCGAAAGTTAAAATCCCATAGACTTACATGTATTTCCATCTTTACTCCCAAACATGTAGCTCAGTACATACTTTACCAAACATGTAGCTCAGTACATACTTTACCAAACATGTAGCTCAGTACATACTTTACCAAACATGTAGCTCAGTACATACTTTACCAAACATGTACTCAGTACATACTTTATCCAAACATGTAGCTCAGTACATACTTTACCAAACATGTAGCTCTGTACATACTTTACCAAACATGTAGCCAGTACATACTTACACCAAATGTACCTCGTATACATACACCTGTAGCTCTGTACATACTTTACCCTACATGTAGCACAGTACATACTTTACCAAACATGTAGCTCAAGTACATACTACCAAACATGTAGCTCAGTATACTTTTCCACATGTAGCATACTATTTACAAACATGTACCTCTGAGTTACATCATGAGCTTTCGTATACCTTTACATGTAGCTCAGTACATACTTTACCAAACATGTAGCTCTAGTACATACATTTACAAACATGTAGCTCAGTACATACTTTGCCAAACATGTAGTCTGTACATACTTTACCAAACATGTAGCTCAGTATTTCTTTACCAAACTTTATGTGCCACACATGTAGCACATGTGTACATACTTTACCACATGTAGCTTCAGTACATACTTTACCAAACATGTAGCCAGTACTTCTTTACCATGTAGCATATACTTTACCAAACATGTAGCTAGTTCATCTTTACCAAATATAGCTCAGTCACTACCTACATGTAGCTCAGTACATACTTTACCAAAGCTATGTACTCAGTACATACTTTACCAAACATGTAGCTCAGTACATACTTTACCATACCCACATGTATGCTCAGTACATACTTTACCAAACATGTAGCACGTGTACATACTTTACCAAACATGTAGCACAGTACATACTTTACCTCAAACATGTAGCTACAGTACTACACCAAAAATGTAGCTATCATTTCTTTACCAAACATGTCGCCTCAGTACTATACTTTACCAAAACATGTAGCACAGTACATACTTTACAAACATGTACCTCAGTTACTACATTTACCAAACATGTAGCTCAGTACATACTTTACCAAACATGTAGCCAGTACATACTTTACAAACATGTAGACTCAGTACATACTTTACCAAAATGTAGCATGTATGTACATACTTTACCATACATGTAGCCTCAGTACATACTGTACCAAAACATGTAGCTCTTGCTACATACTTTACCAAAACATGTAGCCCAGTACATACTTTTACCAAAAATGTGTCGTACATACTTTACCAAACATGTAGCTCGTAATACTTTACCAAACATGTAGTCAGTAGCTCATACATACCAAACATGTAGTCTTGTACTACTTTACCAATACATGTAGCCTCAGTACATACTTTACCAAAACATGTAGCTCTGTACATACTTTATCCATAACATGTACTACATGTACATACTTTACTTTACAAACATGTACTCAGTACATCTTTACCAAAACATGTAGCAGTACATACTTTACATGTAGCTCTAGTACATACTTTACCAAACATGTGCTCAGTTTACATACTTTACCAAACTTGTAGTCGAGTATACTACCTTTACCATGATGATACTCAGTCAGTACATACTTTACCAAACATGTAGCATACATGCTTACCAATCTGTAGTCAGTACATACCTACACATGTACCTCAGTACATACTTTACCAAACATGTAGCTCTGTACATACTTACCAAACATGTACCTCAGTACATACTTTACCAAACATTGTAGCCTCAGTACATACTTTACCAAACATGTAGCCTGTACATACTTTACCACATGTAGCTCAGTATACTTTACCAAACATGTACCTCAGTACATACTTTACCAAACATGTAGCTCAGTACATACTTTACCAAACATGTAGTCAGTACATACTTTACCAAACATGTAGCTCTGTACTACTTTACCAAAAGTACTCATACATTTACCTTTACATGTACCTCAGTATACTTTTACCAAACATACTTTCTGTACCTACTTTACAAAATATGTACCTCAGTACATACTTTACCAAACATGTGCTAGTATCTTTACATGTAGCAGTACTTTACCAAACATGTAGCTCAGTACATATTTACTACATGTCCTCGTACATACTTTACCAAACATGTACTCAAGTACATACTTTACCAAACTGTGCACAGTACATACTTTACAAAACTGTAGCCAGTACATACTTTACCAACATGTAGCACGTACATACTTTACCAAACATGTAGCATCAGATACTTTACACAAAGTAGCCCAGTATACCTTTACCACATGTAGCTCATGTACTACTTTACCAAACATGTAGCTCTGTACTACTTTACCAAAACATGTAGCCCTGTACATACTTTACCAAACATGTAGCTACAGTACATACTATTTTCCAAACATGTAGCTCAGTACATACTTTACCAAACATGTGTAGCTCAGTACATACTTTACCAAACATGTAGCTCAGTACATACCTTTCCAAACATGTATAGCTTTTCCAGATACATACATACTTTACCAAACATGTAGCTCAAAATAGCCCAGTACATACTTTACCAAACATGTAGCTCAGTACATACTTTACCAAACATGTAGCTCAGTACATACTTTACCAAACATGTAGCTCAGTACATACTTTACCAAACATGTAGCTCAGTACATGTAGACCAGAGTAGATCCAGATCACCTGTGCATCCGCACAGTTTGATCAGGATCTGTACTGTTCACCATTCCATCAATGAAACACCCGTCATGTTTCTAACAAGCAATATAGATCATTATCAGGCTACATGTGTACTATTTTATCAGGAGCTACATTGGTCACACATCCCATAAGCCCCATTTCACCAGACACAGCCACATATGAGACCCGCCGTGTGATTTTGTACCAGAAAACATGTGCAATTTTTCATGATATAAATTTACAGAAACTGATATTTTCTGTAAATTACATCTAAAGATTCCGCATTTGCTTTGAAAATTTCGTCAAATTGTGACTTTATGTACATAAAATATCGTATTTTTTAAAACAATTTTCATGATATCGCACCTGTTCTTAGGTACAAAATCACATGACGTGTCTCATTTGTTGAAGAAACATCAGAAATGATCTTGTACTGACGTTTTCAAATGCTCTCCAGCACAAATGTTTTACCGCATATTGTACACTCGTTATACACGTACTCCTCTGTCCGTCCGTTCCCCTTCATATGGCACTGGCTCCAGGCTTGGTTTGCTTCCCTGCTCAAATAAGCCAAAGACTCATGGGAGTAGGCTAAACTGGTGTTTTTTCTAACCCTTTCACCCCTACTTAAATGGAATGGTTTTTATATGTAAATTTCAGGATCGTCACAGTCATTTTCAGACTATTCCATTTATGAAAAGGGGGTGTTTTTGTTCTCAACAAGAAATGTGGCCTGTCGGCACACGAATGCCCATGGTGGCAGATTGGAGAAACTGTGGCAAAGTATTTAACCGAAGTGATAAGTACATGTATTCACAAACACATTTATGACGGTCAAAAGGTCAAGGTCATATTAAGGGCAGTGTTGATGTGTGGCATTTGTCCACACGTATGATGAATTGAAATATTAAAGTACATGCAATCCATCAAGGGATATAGAAGTTATGACAGAAATGAGAAACACCAACAAATTTATTAATGTGTGAAAAAGTTCAGAGTTGTCAAGGTCAAATTATTGGCAGATGGCTGCGGCCCGCATGTCGAGCCCGCCGACTCATTTGATGGTCTCAGAGTAATCAGAGTGTATTTATTTGAAGTTTGAATTAAGGGCTGTGGAAATATAAGGTATGTAAAAGTTTAGAATAAAAATATGGATGATAAAAAAGAATTATATTTGAAGTAAATCGGGAGTACCGGTAAGTGTTGTGGAGATATAAGGTAAGGTCATTTGTTTGTTTATTAGTGCTTAACGGGCTATCAACAGCTAAGGTCATGTAAGGCCGGGCAAACGGGTTCGATTCGATCCCATTTTAACCTGCTGCATTGGGTGGAAAATCCCAAAATCAGAACGGAATATTTACATCAAGAACAAATATATTAGAATAACCTGACCTGGTGCCATGTCCATACCACACCAAGTCACTTGGCCCCTTCCCCTAAAATAGGATTACGAATATCGTAATACTCAGGGTATAACCAGATTCAACTGTCACATACAAAATGCCAAAGACGTATGTGAGGGCCAAACCAGGTCTCCAGTTGGGATTCCGGTAAGGATGAACCCCGATCGTTAAATTACCCATCACGTGCTCCCACCTGCCACCCTTGAAAGTCATTTGACCTTCACCTTGGGCAGATGGACCACATGAGCAGGCTATAGAATGAACATATGGACGATGAAAAGGAAGTATTGGATGTTTGAAGTAAATTGGAGTAACAATTGTGGAGATATAAAAACTTTAACACAGATTTTATAATATGCAAACTTCTAAGTCATTTGACCTTGTGGCACAGAATGAATATATGGATGATGACCAATAAGCATATATGAAGTTTCAAGCAAATCTGACTTCCGTTTACAGAGATAGTAGGTATGTGAAAACGTTAACGCAAAATTTAACACTAACTTCTATAAAGTCATTTGACCTTGACATTGGGGCATGAATATATGGATGATGTCTAATAAGCATATGAAGTTTCAAGTGAATGTGACTTAGGACTGCAGAGATATAAGGTATATAAACACTTTAACGCAGATTTCGGACGAACAGACGCATGCACGGACACCCGGACGTCATTGTGATCACTATGTCTCGCTTTCCGCAAGTGGGCTCGACAAAAATGAGCACATAATAGGTTCACATGCTGACAAAAATGATCTTAAGATAAAATAAAATTATATTTCGAGTCCTGCCCAGTGTAAAAGTTGCATCAGAATCTAATTGTCGCTGAAATTAAGTACTTTTCTGTTTGACAGTGCTATCACTATAATTACAACCCAACATCTACAACTTAACACTGGATATACACGGTTGCAGACATTACGATAGCTGTCTCATCAGGATCTGCACCATTTGCAAATAGTTTCTTATTTCTAAAAGCAATACCTTTTTTCTGATAATAGTGTGAAACAAGAGTGCCGCAAGTCACAAAATACGCCCATCGAATATGACAGCGAAGATGCAGAAATGTGAAGCTGTCACCAAGGTAAGAAACATTAATGAGAATTTGAAAGTCTATAGCATTATTTCTTCATCTCATTGTGTTAAACATGTATACTAATTTAGGCAGAGATAGAAAAGTAGAGTGTAAAGTAGAAATGATAGGGAATTGGATACAATAATGTAGAAAAAATGGCTAAATTAAAAAGGTGATATTTTTGTTAAAAAATATTTTTTCGGCATAAAAACACCAAGGTGCACATCTTCAATATGTGTAGAAGACGTGTGTATAGTTTCAGAACGATCGACAGAACAGTTTCGGAGGAGTTGTGTTCACAAACTCTGTACCATATATAGAAATGTATAGAAAAATGAAGACAAAATGGCTAAGTTAAATTAAAGGCGATATTTTTGTTACAAAAATATTTTTTTGACATAACAACACCAAGGTGCACATCTTCAATATGTGTAGAAGACGTGTGTATAGTTTCAGAACGATCGACTGAACGGTTTTGGAGGAGTTGTGTACACAAACTCTGTACCGTATATAGAATTGCATAGAAAAATGTAGAAAAAATGGCTAAGTTAAAAAGGCGATATTTTTGTTAAAAAATATTTTTTCGACATAAAAACACCAAGGTGCACATCTTCAATATGTGTAGAAGACGTGTGTATAATTTCAGAACGATCCACTGAACGGTTTCAGAGGAGTTGTGTACACAAACTATGTACCGTATATAGAATTGTATAGAAAAATGTAGAAAAAATGGCGAAGTTAAAAAGGTGATATTTTTGTTTAAAAAACATATTTTTTCGACATAAAAACACAAGGTGCACATTTTCAATATGTGTAGAAGACGTGTGTATAATTTCAGAACGATCCACAGAACGGTTTCAGAGGAGTTGTGTACACAAACTCTGTACCGTATATAGAATTGTATAGAAAAATGCAGAAAAAATGGCGAAGTTAAAAAGGTGATATTTTTGTTAACAAATATTTTTTCGATATAAAAACACCAAGGTGCACATCTTCAATATGTGTAGAAGACGTGTGTATAGTTTCAGAACGATCGACTGAACGGTTTCAGAGGAGTTGTGTACACAAACTCTGTACTGTATATAGAATTGTATAGAAAAATGAAGAAAAAATGGCTAAGTTAAAAAGGCGATATTTTTGTTAAAAAATATTTTTTCGCCATAAAAACACCAAGCTGCACATCTTCAATATGTGTAGAAGACGTGTGTATAGTTTCATATTGATCGACTGAACGGTTTCGGAGGAGTTGTGTACACGAACTATGCGGTTTTTTTTCAGCCGCCCGCCCGCCCATAAAACATAATACGTACTGTTTTTTAAAAACGGTTGTATAAAAACTAGAGCAAGTGAGCAGAGGCTCACGGATACCCACGGCCGCTGCCTAGACAGATAAACAAAAACTTTAACGCAAATCTTACGGACAGACAGAAAGCCAAAACTATATACTCCTCGACATACATCATATGATGGGGGTGTAATAACAGGGAAGTGTCTTTAAATAGACAATTACTTAGAAGGGTTAATACATTGAATAGAATGTGATTATTGATGTACACTAGACTATTAATGCAAAAGTATCTAACCACATACAGGTTTCACCAATGAAACTGAAGCATGGCTGAGTGACCCAGCTTTCATAACGATCCATCATCATCAACATTTTAGAGTGAGTGCTGATATTTACAAATAAGCAAAAATTATCTATAACCGTTTCAAAGCTGAAAAGCTGCTTCAGTTATTGTTATAATGTCTCAGATATTCAATAATAGTCTGCAAATGATCTGTGTCGATCAACAAAACCTGATATTATTTAATTAAATTCCAATTGGTTTGTGTATTTTTTTTACTACATACTCCAACACTGATATATGTGGCTGTGACAGGAGAAATGGGGCTTATGGGATTTGTGACCAGTGTAGCTCTTGATCAAATAGCACACTCCTGTAGCCTGACAAAGATCTATATAGGGTTGGCAATTTCCAAATAAGAGTATTTCCCATGACGGTGGGAAATACCGGGAAATACTGGGAAATACCGTGAAATATGAATCTTGGTGGTCTTTTTCATTCCAAAATGTCAAGATGAGTCTCTATATTCCACTATATCTACTATGGTTTATATCTGTGTAGAGTGATAAGCCTACAGGTAAAACATTCTGCAATAAAAAAAGAAATAATAAGTTTATTTAGAGAAAAACATCATTATTTTCTAGACAATTTTCTTCCCTATATACAAGTATATGTAGTATTTGCCAACTGTCTATGTTATTGTATACGAGAACACCCCCTCATTACTATAGTAACCTGCCACTAATAAAATCTGCTTTTGTAATTTTGAGAAAATCGCTGTTGTTAACAGGAACAGGGATAATGCATGTAAAGTGTAAGTGTAATTGTTTTACAACTTGACATGTCAGACCATATACACACCACCTGGCTTCTTATTATACAGTATCACACAAAAGGTGTGAGAGAAGGCTGACAATTAACAGCCTGTTGTCATAGTCAGATGGTTTATTAAAGTATATTAAAGTCTCATTAATGTACATGCAAATAATTTAAAGGTCATATGACGTAAGGCCAGGCAAACGGGTTCGATCCCATTGTAACCTGCTGCATTGGGGGGCCTGTAGCTTAATAGCGATATATATTGATAATAGAAGCATGACGAGCATTTCATTCACAGAATGGCAAACAGTGCAGATCCTGATCAGGCTGATTGGGATCTACACTGGTCGCAAAACACATAAGCCCCATTGCTCCAGTAACAGCCACATTTGTGAAATGAAGTCAGTAAAATGATATTAATCTGACAGTAATACCCTCTCTAAAAATGGAAATGGCAAAATAACTGAAATTGTGGCGGATGCTAGTAAATCAAGTTTAAATGTTCAGCATTGAAATTACAATAGCTTGATATGGTGTCAGGCACCCTCAATACACCAGATCAATTGGCTGCGGTTGTGATTCCCATTAAGATTCACCATCAGAGTTGAATCCCTATAAGAAAGGATTCATTGTTAACGATAGCAAATACTTCCACCAAGTCCACACCCTTGCCACCCCTATATTTGTGGCTGCGACAAATTTAAAGGGGCTGTTATAGCATTGCGACCAGTTAAGATCCAGATACGCAGATATCAGGCTACACAAGTGCGCTATTTGATCAGGAGCTACGCTGGTCAGTCAGAAATCCTGTAAGCCCCATTTCTCCAGCCACCTTTGTGGCTGTGACTGGAGAAGTGGGGCTTATATGCGTTTTGCGACCAGTGTAGAACCAGATCAGCATGTGCATACGCACAGTCTGATCAGGATCTGCACCTGTTATCAGATTATTTGGTCAGGAGCTACTCTGGTCAAATACACAATTACCACAAGCCTCGGTTCGTCACAAACTTCATACTGAGCCTTCATCTCGGCCATCTTGCCGTACCCCGTTCTGCGACATCTGGTCGGTCAGTTTCTCCTGGAGCTCCTTGTTCATCTTCGCTCGTCCCAGGGTCACCTCCCTCGCCTCAGGGTCTGGCCGACCCATCACCTTCGTCTTCCACCTGTAATATAGTCCAGTTTTTCCTTCGGGTCGCCGGCTGATGTAAGATGGCGTACAAAGTTTGAAAAAACAATTTAAACTGCACACTTGCATAGCTGCATCAGGATTGAGCAAATTCCTTTCAAATTATGCTAATGGCAATAATGCATTTTCTTAATTACACATTCTTTAAAAAAAAATTGTTTACCTCAATTTTTAATTTAAACTGCACACTTGCATAGCTGCATCAGGATTGAGCAAATTCCTTTCAAATTATGCTAATGGCAATAATGCATTTTCTTAATTACACATATTCTTTCAAAAAAAATTTGTTTACCTCAACTTTTGCGGCAGCATTAATTTTATTTTAATTAAAAACTAGCATTTCCCAATTTTCTTGAAATGATTCAAATTTTCCATGGTTCTCAAAATAAAAATCTGGGATTACATGGGTCACATATTTACACATGTATTAAGCATGTCCTTCAAGTTACAGAATATATTTGTATTTTTTAGTGTATGATTGATTTCTTATTTGAGTGAAAACCAAATGAAATATTTGCACAAATGGCGAGTGTTGCAATATCCAGTTTGTCAGCTGCCCGCCTCACACAGATACCAACCTCATCATCTTCCACGATGTCTGCCATCTCCTCTGTTGTCTAGAAACAGAAAACAATAGCCATCAGAGAGTGACAGCTGTGCCTCACACAGATACCAACCTCATCATCTTCCACGCTGTCTGCCGTCTCATCTGTTGTCTAGAAACAGAAAACAATGGCCATCAGAGAGCGACAGCTGTGCCTCGGACCGAGGGCAATTAGAGTATGGCAACCAACTAGGAAAAATTAAAATGCATCTACACACCATAAGAAAGCTATATACAGTCTACACTTGTTACCTCAAA
This sequence comes from Conchocele bisecta, assembly GCA_029237695.1. Classification (NCBI taxonomy): domain Eukaryota; kingdom Metazoa; phylum Mollusca; class Bivalvia; order Lucinida; family Thyasiridae; genus Conchocele; species Conchocele bisecta. Next base: position 279,059 of record CM055270.1, read on the forward strand.
CTCTCTTAAGTCAAACTACACATAACTCAAATTCTTGGTCACAAGTACATGTTTTCCTATATAGTAACTTAACTTAAGTATTTTCCTCAGTCCCTTAGACTTTGAGTAAACGAGTGTAGACTGTATCAAGAATCAAGCCTGTATATGCTATCTCACTATTGAAAAAGTTTTTATGAGTACAAAAATTCAAAATTCGTAGTACAAACCTCTCGGGGGTGTCCAGTGCATCACTATATGCAGAGCTCCAGATAAGGTGCGTATTGGCGTATTTTACGCACTGATTTTAGCAGAATACACATTGATTATCAAAATTGTGACTACAAAATACTCACAGCGATGTGAAAATATGCATTGATTTTCAAATTGAGTAGTGAAAATATTGTAATGAAGTTGAAAATTTACTAGTTGAGCTGCAAAAAGCAAACAGTGCTTTTTGCAGCTCAAGAAAGTTACTCTTTAAATTTGTTTTATTTGTTCCATATTTAATAAGGAAGAAAATCAATAAAATCAATAATCCATTTGTAAAAGTAAAATACACATTGAATTTGAAATATGGGGGTATAATACTCGCTAGATACAAACATTATCTGGAGTTTTGTATATGTATACAAACAAACGAAGGGACAATTGCAACCCACAGGATTTTGATCATAATGCAGGCGCTCACAATCAGATCTAACCTTTCTGCTCATGCCAGTATGGCTGATTTGGGAATAGTGTAGGCCTTGATCACACTGTGCTGATGCACAGGCTGATCTGGGACAACACTGATCGCAAACATGATATAAATCTGATCTCTGACAAGGCAGATCTCAACACCACATAACATCTATGTTGACAACAAGGAATATATATTTAAGAAAGCACGTACCCAGGACGTGTGAAATTGATCCACGAGGGACTTTAGTTTATCCAGCTGTTCGGCAATCACAGGGTTCTGTTCTGAGGCTAGACTTGAACTCAGTAGATCCACCCTGAAATAAATGAATGAGAGAAGTTAATAGGTCTCAGTAACAGCTAAGGACATAGAGAGACGGAAGCTTGGTTTTAACAGCTCATCCATAATAACCATGCAATCTAAATCAGGAGTTTACTCCATTCTCACAAGAGGTACGGATCCAGTACTGATTTTCTCGGTTGACAATAAGCAAGATTAATTATACCCGACTTTAGCTTTAAAGGCAAGCAATCTGCTCTATGAGAGCAGACACAATTCCAAGAAAATACCACAGGTCCGGTACTGGTTTCCCTGTGAAAGTGAAAGGGTTTAACGTCCTACCAACAGCTAATTCATATAGAGACGTGACCACAGTTTAAAGTCTTATCCGACAGACAATTGGGATGGAAATACTATGGAAGTATTTTTTGATGCCGTAGGCGAGGATGGAACCGAAAACCTCCGGATTGGAAGTCAAGTGTTCTAACCCCTAGGCCACAGCCATTCCCAAAATTACTGCATAATAATAAGCAAGTTTCATTATACCCAACTCCTGCTTCGAATTCATGTAATCTGCTCTTTAGCCGGTCGCATTTCAACTCTAGTTTAATGGCCTTCTCACACATGTTGGATGCCTGGTCCACGGAGCTCTTCAACTGTCTGGCCAGTGACGCGTTCTCCTCCTGCAATTAAACTGGCTGAATTGTGGGAAGTATCATTTGATCACGATCGGTAAAGTAGAACTCGAGTTATTGCGTGGACAAGGATACAGTGCGAAAATAAAAAATGGCCGCCAATTGTAGAGAAGTCATCGGAAATTTTTCAAAATCAATTGGCTTCTTTGCAAAAAAGCAACCCAAATAAGTGCATTTTTAAATGTGCTTTATTCTTTTTTATCATTTGTTCCTTACCTTATACAGAATAAAATCAATAATACATTTGTAAAAGTAAAATATGCATTGAATTAGAAATCTGGGGGTATAATACTCTTTAGACACTAAAACTATCTGGAGCTCAGATGTGCCCCACTTTGATAAAAATTTACTGATTGGGGGTTTACGGCCATTCAACGTCAGATACTATACAGACAGGAACATACTTGGGGTAGTACTGTTCTAAATGCTACCCAGTGATTTACCGTGATTCTGGAGGGATTTATTTCCTTGAAGGAACAATATGCTCCGAGACGTTCACGAGATATAATTGACGTCACGTTTTGACGTCATTTCCGGCAAAGAAACAATTAATACGCTGACGTCAAAATTGTCAATTTTGACAATGTTATAAGCTGGTCCAAAAATGTGAAATGGTGGTCTGTTTTCCTAGTCATATGAAAAGACAGCCATTAACTCCTAAAATGTGAAAGTTGCCATTCTTTCTGCAAATGTGAAAAAGTTTGTCGAAAGACACACAACATTTATTAACTTGGACCTTTTTCTGGGGTTGTTTTGTACACCAATGTGAGGCAGCTATTGAAGAAGTTAGGTATTGATTGAATGATCCCACTAACAGGTCAGGAAATATTCAATAAACATTTGGATGGAATTGTCCACTACTACGCCAGCAGAATTCAGACTCCAGATAAGGTTCGTATTGGCGTATTTACACACTTATTTTAGCTGAATACGCATTGATTATCAAAAGTGGGAGTACGAAATACTCACAGAAATGTGAAAATACGCATTGATTTTCAAATTGAATATTAGAAATACAGTCGAACTTCGATGGGTCGAACAGCCTGCGGGGTTAAGTTTTAGTTCGACCCATCCGTTGTTCGACCCATCGGGATTTTCTACTGTAACCATTTCAGATCTACGAGTTGGTCAGTGTACTAAGTGAAACAAGTCGTCATTACGACACGTTGTTTCATATAAATGCGCTTACATTTGCATTTACGGTTGATTGTCACAGTCGTTTATTAACAGAAACAGGCTTTAATAAAATAAAGAAAGCGGCAAACTCATGTGTGTTTTTATTTACATAGCCATTATACAGCAATAGAACATGAGAACAACAGAAAATGATTACGAAATACAATTGGCGGACTTGATTGCCCCGTCCGATACGATCATGTGAAAGCATCTCTGATTTTGTACCTATTGGCATTTGCGTAATTCTTGTAGGTATAAAATTACATCGCTCGTCATACACTGATAAATTAATAGATGCATGCCCAGTCGCCATCATCACTACTTCGGACCCGGAACCACATTCACTGCATATCATTATTTACTATCACATGGAACACAGTCCCATAAACTACCCACTTTAATTAACTAACAACTTCGCCGACATTGGTCAATGCATATTACCACGTATGCTGGTCACGACTGCCGTTATTGTATACGCTACAAATGACCACTTGAGATTTGTTTGACAACGGTTAAACAATAGGTGTGAAAGTCAATCAACTAGTCTGGAGACAATCGTCTGACATGTTCGAGTTTTTGTGGTGTTTATAGTGGATTTATACACGACCGGGCGTGACAGCGATTCGAGGCATTGAGGGTTGTTCGACTTTCACAAGTTCGACCTATACCGGGTAGTTTTAACGTATTTATATAGGAATTCTGCCGGGACCTAAAGGCTAGTTCGAGGCAAGCATGGCTGACGAGTTTACCAGGGTTCGACCCATCGAAGTTCGACTGTACTGTAATAAAGTTGAACATTTACTTAGTTGAGCTGCAAAAAGCAACAGCTTTTTGCAGCTCAACTAAGTAAATTTAATTTGAAATCATCAGGCTCACCCGCTGCTGCTTCAACGCCTCTAATATTTGGCTGTGACAGGAGAAATGGGGCTCATGAGTTTTGCGACCAGTGTCGATCATATGGGAAAATTGTTGTTGTTTTTTTCGAAACAAAATCAATAACATCCCAGCAACAGCTAAGGTCATTTAGGGTCGGGACCTCAGTTTCAAGTCTCATCCAAAAGACCAGCAGGATGGAAATAATATGCGAGTATTTTTTTATGCCTAATGCGAGGTTTGAACCCACAACGTCTGGATTGAAAGTCTGGTGTTCTAACTCCTATTCCACAACCCCTAGGCGAGGTTTGAATTGAATTGAGCATATAGGGACACGTTTTCAAGTCTCACCCGAAAGACCAGTGTGATGGAAATACTATTAAAGTATTTTTTGATGTCTAATGCGAGGTTTAAACCCATTAACTCCGGATTGAAAGTCTGGTGTCAACCCCTATGCCACAGCCAAACCCAACATAAAACAGAGAGTGTACACCACTGTTGTCAAGACTTACTTGCTGGCTGCGGAGTTGGTCTTGGCATCCTCTAGGGCGGCGGTAGACAGGTTCTCTCGTTCCTTCTGCAGGGTGGACACTTCATCTTCCAGGCTCTTCATTGTGTACAAAACATGAAGAATGCAATTGATCAATTTAGGCGAATTGATTGAATGGAGTTTTACATCCATTTAAAACTGAAGTCATACACAGACAAAACTAAATGAATCAGACTTGTGGCTCTGACTGGGGCTTATGGGATTTGTAACCAGTGTAGCTCACGATCAAAAAGCGTGTTTGTTTGTTTATTGGTGTTTAACGGCCTATCAACAGCTAAGGTTATATGAC